>OY482673.1:127708407-128005907 GCA_960531455.1 Urophora cardui
TGTTTGAATGTTTTTTTATGTTTTTTCCACATTTTTTGAGAAAATTTACACAAAACAAAGAAAATTTTGTATTGGGACGCGTGTTCAAATAAGGAAAATTATGTGATGTATTGTGGAACGATCCTCCGTCATCCCTTATTATGTCTTTCATCGAGAGAAATTTTTTTTTTTGAGTGCAGACCTAGGAATCATAATCAGTTCATCTCTGTGTAAAGGCCCTGCTCAGCATTTGGTACGAATATCCTTGAGAAATATCCCGGTGTTGTTCCATGTTGGAGTCCTCATCAAGACCTTTCATTTGATACCAATATCGCTCAGAAACATTCGAGGGTCATCCGGGTCCACGTTTTGACCCATATCTGTAGACCCGACCTATTAATTACAATGAGTACTATTCTATGTAAATTCTCTGCTCAATACCTTTCATTTGATACCAATATTGTCCAAAAATATTCAGGGAAAGCCGGATCCTCGTTTTGACCTTTTGACCTATATCTCGAGAACCGACTTCCGGATTTGAAAAAAATATGTATATAAACCATCTAGGGCAAGGACTAAGCTGGTGTGTAAATTTGGTCAAAATCCCTCCACGCGTTTGGGCGAAAGCCGGCGACAAAGAAATGGGCTTGATTTTTATATATATACTAGCTGGCCCGGCAGACGTTGTTCTGCCTAAAATTTATTCCTATAAAGCTATAAAACTGTAAATTCTCTGAACAAAAGAGATATATGTACTTATATTCGCCGCGACAAACCTAATTTCTCCTATCCCCATCTCTATCTCTATCTTTATCTCTATCTCTATTTCTATCTCTATCTCTAGTTTTATCTCTATTTCTATCTCTATCTCTATCTCTGTCTCTATCTCTATCTCTGTCTCTATCTCTATTTCTATCTCTGTCTCTATCTCTATTTCTATCTCTATCTCTATTTCTATCCCTATTTCTATCTCTATCTTTATCTCTATCTTTATTTCTATCTCTATTTCTATCTCTATCTTTATCTCTATCTTTATTTCTATCTCTATTTCTATCTCTATCTTTATCTCTATTTTTTCTTTTCTATCTCTATCCCTATTCCCATTCCTATCACTATCTCAAAATGTATGGGAAAATATTTTTTTTTGCATTTTCGGGAATTTTATTGGATATTCTCCTATTCTGGACAGAGAACAATCTGAATTTGTGTCAATCATCCAAATCGGTGCAGGCGTTCTTGAGTTATACGCGTTTGTACTAACGCCACTTCCTTTTATATATATAGATATAGATAAGCGCTCCACCTTAAACGGTTTTCGGACGGATTCGAATTTTTGCCATTCACCAGCAGAGTTCGGTTGTGTTGAGCTAGTTACCCATAGAGTGCGCTGGTGCAGCGTGTGCATAAAAGCATAAGATTGATTCATATTTATGCTATTGGTTGATGTTTATGCTACAGGAATCTATGTATGTGAGTGACATTTTCTCTGCGCAATAGCTTCATTCTTTTACTTGGCAACACTGCTGTTTAGGTCGACTAACAGCTAAGCGCTTTCAGCTCTACTCGCTTAACCTAGCTTAGTACTTGTTGTTGTTGCTTTCCATGTTAGTCGCTAAGCTACTTATCTAGTATCTATTTTTCGAACTCGCATGCAAAAGAAACTGACTACAATCACATATTCTCACGTGCATACATACAGCATCTATGGAAACACACATACTAAGCCCTACGTGCCGGCATATAAGTAATAGCCAGCCACTGATATGCCAGCTGAGCAGCTTGTTTGGGGTCACAGACGAGACCTTAAGCCTTATATAAGTAGTTATATGCTGAGCTGGCCGCTGTGGTGCAGTGGCTAGAGTGCTCGCCTGCTATGCCAGAGGTCTCGGGTTCAAACCACGGTCCGAGCCAAACAAATTTTTCTAATTAGTAAAAATCCAATTATTGGGTTTTTTAAGAGCAGCGGTCACCTCTCGGCAGTGGGCGGCATACCCTCCGAGTGTATTTCTGCCATGAAAAAGCTTCTCACAAAAAATGCATTCGCCGTTCGGAGCCGGCATAAAACAGTAGGTCCACCCAATTAGTAGGAAAAACAAAAAGGAGCACTCCTCGAATTGGGAGAGAAGCTCGGCCATAAAACTCGTCAGAGTTATAATAGCGCCATTGTATTATATTATATTATATTATATTATATGCTGAGTGATGTAAAAATAAGAGGATGCAAAGAGGTAGGGAGCAGAGAGACAGAAGGATAGGCAGCGCTTAAAAGAAAATTGAGGGAGTAGAAGATAGAGCAAAGTTATAGCGGATCATCAGTCTGTGAAGCTCAGCAAAACTGTTGTGGAATCTGTTTATTTATGAGCCTTAAAGAATTTGCTGTGCTAACTTATTCAAATTCAAGTAAATGCTATCACAGTTTGCAACAAAATTATAAAACTGAATTGTAAATATTTAACTGTAACAATAATTTCGGGAATTCATTTTATGGCATGTCGAATTACAGGCAACGAAATTCATTGTCATTATCGCAATTCACGTTCTCAACGCTCAGTCAACCTCGAGTTAATTGGCGAATCATTTTCCATACTATGGAACACATGGAAATGTATTAATGCAACTTGAATGCTAAATAGTAGCTTTATCAACATTTGTCGTGCTTAGCAACAATGTTTATATACATTAAGCGACTTTTAAAGGATGAAATGTATAATGTGATTTGTACCTACGAATGGATATAAATTGTAAGAGAAAGAGAGAGAGAGAGAGAGAGAGAGAGAGAGGGACAGAAAAGGTGCGATAAGGAAAGAGAGAGAGTGAAAAAGCATTTTAAAAAGTGGTGTGGAACCCCAAAAACGTCTCAAACTAAAAAAACCCTTTTAAGCTTTTTTAAAAAACATATTTGACTACGGAAAATAATGTGAAGTTAATTCATTGGTTACTACGAGTACGTGAGACTGAGTTTCAGTGTAAAGTAATGGTCGGCAAAGTTATGAGAGAGATTATCTCGGAAAGCGCAGAATGATTTCCGCTACATTGGTTCACATGTATGTGCGAATCGACTCTGCACTGGCTATGGCTGGTGTAAAGTTTCTTGAGAAAAAGGCTCAGTATGAAATCTTGGTATAATTGGATACTTGACTCTCCATTGTTTCCTTTTTATCGTCTTTTAAGGGTTACTCTGGATCACAAAATGAAATTTGTTGTCAGTACTTTGAATGCAACTATCCTATCTATATGTAAAATCGGGTGCTGATTCCGAAACTCGGGTTTATTTTTAATTCTATGGGAAGGTTTTTGAGATATCGGAAATTTACCGTTATTTGGCCAATGGCTCCACTTAATCCAGTATGTCTCTTTAAAAATGAACCGGATTTTCGGAACCAGCGACCGATTTTACATATAGATAGGATAGTTGCGTTCAGAGTATTTTTTGGCTGTAGAGCAGTGTTATTAAAGGGCTTAGGCATATACGTATGCGAATAATAATATGTCCTCTTTATTGAAATTCCTCTACTTATGGCACCAACTGTGCTCACAAAATACAGTCAAATACTCACTTCAAAAGAAAGAAAAAAAAAAACAAAAACAAAAACAAAAGAAGAGACATGCACTTATCCCTATAAGTGGTTGATCTTCGACGCTTTTGTGTACGTGCAGTCTAGGCTGGCTTTTTTTCTATTTTCTCCATCTTAACACACACGTGCTCTCATCTCCCCTATGTATGTACCTCTTATGCCTTCCTTTGTGTAGCTTACACCTTCAGACTAACCATGGAAACTAGCCAGCCAGCCCAACTGACTTTGCTCATAGTGTTTGCCACTTCTCCCTCTTTCGAACTTTCACATTTTTTCTTTCATTTTTGTTTATTTGCATTCGCATTTGTTCTGGCAAAGCGTTGTGTCTTTATTGTGTTTTTGTTTTTTTTTTTTTGTATTCTTGCTGCATTTTGTTTCTACCTCATCATTGCATCTTTCCGCAGAACGTTTCGTCTGTGTGTGGCTGCCTGCCGCTACAAAGAGCACGCGAAGAAAATAAAGTACGCATTCCATTATATTCATTCCGTTTGCTCGCTCGTGTGTAACTTCCCGCTGACTGTTTGGCATAGCTTGGGTTCGCCATGGTCATTTCCTTTTTGTCTTACGGCGAAATCCAATTTCATTGTGTTTCTAGCATTTGCGCACACACATTTGCTGTCGATGCTAGTGTGTAGGCATGAGCATGTGTGTCTGTATATACATGCAGCTGCTTTAAACTCGCTCGTGGGTAATTCCATGCAAATGAAGCGTAAGTGCAACACAAAAGCGAACTTTTTCGGCAGTTCCTAATCCGAATCTTCTTAACTTTTTTTTAATTCTTTTACTCTATTTCTGTCATTCTTTCTTTCTTTCATTCTTTCTTTCTTTTACTTTTCTAGCATTTCTTTATTATACAAAAAGTTGCGGAAATTTTCAGGAAACTTGATTTTACGCGTGTTTGGAATTGCCATATATTTTTTATTCCGCAACACTTTAAATCTCTCTTTACAAGTTCATTTGGTTGCTTGTTTGTATGTCCTGTGTGTTGCGTATTTGCTTAGCAATGCGTCTGTATTTGCATAAGGACCTCTTTTCTTTATTTTCCTTTTTTTGTTTATTGCGCCTGAAAGTATACAAACATTTTTTACAGACTTTGCAATAATCACACATGCAAAGGCACATATAATAAGTATATACTTACATACATATATTTGTGCTAGCTACAGCTAATATAGATAAGGAACAGTTCCGAAAAACAACAGTCTAGAACTAGAGAGTTCACAACCAGTGCAGAACTGGTTGTAAACGGATGTAGAGCGGAACCGTTTATTATTGTGACTTCATGAACAATTTATATTTACAGCTATTAGGTACTTCAAAGTTGTGCAACAACAAATGTTGCACTTTACAATAAAGTCCTATTTTGCTCTCTTTTGCTGGGTAGTACCACATGGAACTTTGTTAACTGGACGTGCATACAACCAAGGTAATATTACTTGGCATTTGTAGGTGAATGGAGAAAATTTTACCTTTTGTATGGTTAAGTTTCAAAAACTTGCCACAATTGTTTTCAGTATGTTAAGATTTCTGCCCGCTGAGGATTATTTTTTTGAAGCGCAGCCAAAAACCGACCATTTTTGAACTAGTCCTGCAGTTCTTCCTTTCGAACTAATTCCGAACTATTGATTTTTGAACTATCACAGGACTGTCCATATAGAAAGTAGTTTAGAATGCGTTCCAAAGTTATGCAGAGAGGGATAATTGCAACTTCGTCGGACATCGTCGTAATAAAAAAAAAATAGTTGAAAGCGTTGCGTAGGGATAGAATGAGAAGCAACTCTTGCTGTTTTTGAACTAGTTGTGCACTAGCCTGGAACAAGCGCGATTTTCCATAGGATAATTATCTTTGTGCTACCTTCATTAGGTATCTTAATGCTTAAGTTTTGCGTCGGCGATTTGCTTTGCTGTTTTTTTCTGGTTTTACGCTTATATCTTTTCTCTTGGCTTACTCTTATACTTACATGCCAACATCTTCATTTATCGCTTTCGGTAGTTGTGTTTGTTGTGGTTTTGTTGTCGTTTTTATTATTGTTCATATTATCATTACTGTGAATATACTCTCACTATTTTGCTTTTGCTTTTGTGGAGTTCAAAAAAACGCTACTCAATTTCATATTTCCTACGTTTATGTAGTTCATTATTTATTCAGTAGTTGCAAGATTTTTAAATTTTTATTTCATACAAAAAGATTTTTCGTTTCATTTTATTTTTATTTTTTATTTTTAGTTTTGTTCAGACAACGGAAACAATTTTCATAATCAAAAGTTGGCTTAACATCTTTTTTCATGCCTTTCTCTCTTTTTTTTTTGAAAATTTTGCAGACTTTACGATGACTTTTGTTCGCTTGGGACAAAGATATCATAATCTAAGTCTTATTCTCATCACCTTGACATTTCTATGCGACACAACCTTGAGGTTAAGCTTTTCATAAAAAAAAAACAGATAAATACAGAAACTTATCATATTAAGAGCTCGCTGGAGTATTAAAGTCATTTATGCATTAACTTTTTGCAAAGTTTCATTCAATTTTTTTTACGAAAATCTTCAAAGTAAATGAAAATATTAACTGTTTTTATACCTTTCATGAGAATGAAATGGTATTAAACTTAGTGCCAAAAAATTTTTGTCGAAAGTACCAGAAGGAAGCGTGGGGGACCCACCAAAATATATACCGATATGGTCAGAATCACGAGCTGAGTCGATTAAGCCATGTCCGTCTGTCCGTCTGTCCGTCTGTCCTTCTGTCCGTCTGTCCGTCTGTCCGTCCGTCCGTCTGTGTGAACGCAAACTAGTCCCTCAGTTTTTGAGATATCTGAATGAAATTCGGAATACAGGTATGTTGTTATATGCAGCTGATTATTTGTCGGAACCGGCCGAATCGGACCACTATAACATATAGAAAACAACCGATTATTCAGATATACATGAATTTTTTGGATGTAATTTGTGCATAACTTCCCAATTTAAACAGCTAAGGACATGAAACTTTGAAGTAGACGTACCCATTTTGGCCCAAACAAGGTTACCGAAAATTGTCAAGATCGGACCACTATAACATATAGTTCCGCAACATCCGATTATTCAGATATACACATTTTGGTGCATAACTCCTCCACTTTAACAGCTAACGGCGTGAAATTTTGAGGTATTTGTACCCATATGGGCCCAAACAGGGTTACCGAAAATTGTCAGGATCGGACCACTATAACATATAGCTCCCATACAACCGATTGTTCAGATATGGACATTTTGGTGTGTAGCTCCTCCATTTAAATAGCCAAGGCACCATTTTTATACTCAGCTGTACTAGTACACAGAGTATTATAGTTTTAATCACAAAACGGTGGATTGTAACAGAATGAAATAATCGAGATAGATATAGACTTATATATATCAAAATGATCAGGGTGAAAAGAGAAATCGATTGAGCCATGTCCGTCCGTCCGTCCGTCCGTCTGTCCGTCTGTCCGTCCGTCCGTCTGTAAACACTCTAACTCGCGCAAAAATTGAGATATTTTGATGAAATTTGAAATGCAAGTTGGTATCGACACTGGGACGGTTGGTATTGAAAATGGGCGAAATCGGACCATGACCACGCCCACTTTTCCTATATAGAAAAGATTGGAAATCTGGTATCTCAGCCACTAATATAGCTAGATTGATGAAATTTTACCCACGTGTTGAGCTCAGGCCCCTAAGAAGAAATTTGATGGAATTTTGGAAAATGGCGATATCTCTGTCAAATATAAAGATCTATCATTGAAATTTTATGCCAGGAGTCCACCTGCGGACGCACAACGAAAAACACAAAAATTTTGGAAAACGGGCGTGGCACCGCCTCTTTTTAGAAGCTGGAATATACGAGATTTCTGAGCCCATAACTCGACAAGTAATTGATATATAATGACGAAACTTGGTGTGTACAATTTCATTACTTGTGGTAATACATGTTGAAAATTTTAGCGAAATCGGTTGACGACCACGCCCACTTTTATATATGGGTATTATTAAGTGGCGTAATAAAAACATTTTAAGCGATATCTTTGTCAAATATAAAGATAATTCATTGAAATTTTGTGGCAAGAGTTACACAATAGACCGCAAGCAAAAAATAGAAAAATTTTGGAAAATGGGCGTGGCACCGCCTCTTTTTAGACAAAGGAATATACGAGATTTCTTAGCCTATAACTCGACAAATAATTGAGATATTATGACGAAACTTGGTTTATACACTTTTATAACTTGTGTTAATAGACACGCAAAAATTTATTGAAATCGGTTTATGACCACGCCTACTTTTTAAGAAAGATATTTCTGGAACACCCTTTAGGAATTTGTAACGTGACATCTTCGTAACTAGAAGTCATAAAGGAATGAAATTTTGCACAAAGAATAATATTCATATGCTTGGTTGGATGACTGATAAAAATTTTGAAAATGGGCGCTGCTACGCCCACCTTATGCAGCACTTGCTTTATATAAAATACACCGTGTTTTCATCAAACGCAAACAAACTATGAAAGCATACAGCTGAGTATCTAATGTTCGATTCCACTCGAACTTAGGCTTCCTTACTTGTTTTTTGTTTGCGTTTGTTCGATATAGGGTGTATTTGATATAAAGCGAGTGCAGCATAAAGTGGGCGTAGCCACGCCCATTTTCAAATTTTTATCAGTCATCCAACTAAGCATATGTATATTATTCTTTGTGCAAAATTTCATTCATTTTTGACTTCTAGTCAAATTCCTAGAGGGTGTTCCAGAAATATCTTTGTTAAAAGGTAGGCGTGGTCATAACCGATTTCAATAAATTTTTGGGTGTCTATTAACACAAGTTATAAAAGTGTATAAACCAAGTTTCGTCATAATATCTCAATTATTTGTCGAGTTATGGGCTCAGAAATCTCGTATATTCCTGCTTCTAAAAGGAGGCGGTGCCACGCCCGTTTTCCAAAATTTTTGTATTTTTTGTCTTACGTCCATAGTTGGACACCTTGCATAAAATTTCAATGATATATCTTTATATTTGACAGAGATATCGCTTAAAATGTTTTTATTAGGCCACTTTATGATACCCATATATAAAAGTGGGCGTGGTCGTCAACCGATTTCGCTAAAATTTTGAACATGTATTACTGCAAGTAGTGAAAGTGTATACACCAAGTTTCGTCATAATATATCGATTATTTGTCGAGTTATGGGCTCAGAAATCTCGTATATTCCTGCTTCTAAAAGGAGGCGGTGCCACGCCCATTTTCCAAAATTTTTGTATTTTTTTTTTTTTTTTTTTCAAAGTTGGACACCTTCCATGAAATTTCAATGATATATATTTATATTTGACAGAGATATCGCTTAAAATGTTTTTACTAGGTCACTTTATAATACCCATATATAAAAGTGGGCGTGGCCGTCAACCGATTTTGGAAATTTTTCATCCAAGCATTTGCCTAAGTAAGTATATCACGTGTACGGAATTTCATCGATATTTCTTCAACGGTTTCTGAGTTATGACTCATAAAACTTTCAATTTTTGCCCCTTAATAAGTGGGCGTGGCACCGCCCATTTCCCAAAATTTTTGTGTTTTTTGTTTTATGTCCATAGTCGGACTCATGCAACAAAATTTGAATGATAGATCTTCATATTTGACAGAGATATGGCTTAAAATGTTTTTATTAGGTCACTTTATAATACCCATATATAAAAGTGGGCGTGGCCGTCAACCGATTTTAACTATTTTCCGTCCAAACGTTTGCCTAAGTAACTTAATCACGCGTACCAAATTTCATCGATATATCTTCAATGGTTTCTGAGTTATGACATATAAAAATTTCCATGTTTGACCCTTAATAAGTGGGCGTGGCATCACCCATTTTCCAAAATTTCATCAAATTTCTTCATAAGGGCCTGAGCTCAATACATGGGTGAAATTTCATCGCTCCAGCTATATTAGTGGCTGAGATACCAAATTTCCGATTTTTTCTATATAGGAAAAGTGGGCGTGGTCATGGTCCGATTGCGCCCATTTTCAATACCAACCGTCCCAGTCTCGATACCAACTTGCATTCCAAATTTCATCAAAATATCTCAATTTTTACGCGAGTTAGAGTTTTTACAGACGCACGGACGGACGGACGGACGGACGGACGGACGGACATGGCTCAATCGATTTCTCTTTTCACCCTGATCATTTTGATATATATAAGTCTATATCTATCTCGATTATTTCATTCTGTTACAATCCACCGTTATGTGATTAAAACTATAATACTCTGTGTACTAGTACAGCTGAGTATAAAAATGCAGTAAAACAAAAAATAAAAAAAAAAAACAAACAAAAAGAGAAAGAACAAGTAAGAGCGCGGCTGTCTTCGGCCGTACCGAAGACTTCATACCTTTCATGAATGGAGAAATGAAAAATTGCATAGTCGGAAATTGTTTAATGTATACTTTCAATTCTGTGAGTTATTTATGCAAAGATTCAGTAGAAAAAAGTTTCATGATTTCAATGGAGAATTTATAACCCAAAATGTCCGTATCTGAACAATCGGTTGTATGGGAGCTATATGTTGTATTGGTCCGATCTCGGCGAAATTCGGTGACATTATTTAGGTCCATATGTGTAAAAATACGTCAAAGTTTCATTCTCTCAGCTGTTAAAATGGAGAAGTTATACCCCAAAATGTCCATATCTGAACAATCGGTTGTATGGGAGCTATATATTATAGTAGTCCTATCTTGACAATTCTCGGTAACATTATTAACGTCAATATGAGTACAAATACTACAAAGTTTCATGTCCTTAGCTCTTTAAATGGAGAAACTATACCCCAAAATGTCCATATCTGAACAATCGGTTGTATGGGAGCTATATGTTATAGTCGCCCGATAATGACAATTTTCAGTAAAATTATTAAGGTCAATATCAGTACAAATACTACAAAGTTTCATGTCCTTAGCTCTTTAAATGGAGAAAATATACCCAAAAATGTCCATATCTTAACCATCGGTTGTATGGCAGCTATATGTTATAGTGGTCCGATTCGGCCGATTCCGACAAATGATCAGCTTCTCCTAAATATACATTCACATTCCGAATTTCAAGCAGATATCTCAAAAACTGAGGGACTAGTTTGCGATCAAACAGACAGATAGACAGACAGACAGACAGACAGACGGACATGGCTTAATCGACTCAGCTCATGATCCTGATCATATTGGTATATACTTTGGTAGGTCTGCCACGCCTCCTTCTGGTACTTTCACCATTCGTGTTTCGGCACAAAGTTATAATACCATTTCATTCCCATGAAAGGTATAAAAATAAAGCAATAAAAAAAACCGCGTGTAGCATAGTACACGTGATAGAAGTTAACTTCTTACATCTTGTTCAATATTTCAAATAATTGTGTTTTCAATTTATATTGGCTCGAAAGCAACAAGTAACAAGTTTCATATACATATCATATGAGAAGCGAATTTGAAAATACATCCCTGAAAAAATGCGATTAATCCGGGACGTGTCCGAGATCAATCGTAAGGGAGAATGCGACTAATACAATTTTACATCCCTTTATATGGAGCGAATTGATCGCATTTGGTTGAGCATGTCCTATGAAGAGACTAATTGTTCAACTTGTATACCCGAACGGGTACAAATGTAGATTAATCACTAACATACCGAACGGGTACAAATGTAGATCAATCTCTTTTATCTCGAACGGGTACAAATGTAGATTAGTCGCTTTCATCCAAAGGTGTAAGCCCAAATATTTATTGTTTTGAGAATGCATTATGCGAGTGTAAAAGATATGTGAGGAATTTTTCAAAGTTGCTAGCCAAGGCTACTTTTATAACAATCTTTAAAAATTATAAATGTTCATGCCTATTTAAATAAAGATTATACAATAAGTTTTACTTTTGTAAAATAATCTATTCAATAAATTAAAATTTTTTAAATAGTCATTTTCAGTGTATAATCGTAATTGATTTTTCAATGGATATTTTTGGTAAAATTTTGTCAAAATTATTATTCATCATTTTTATTAAAAGTAAGCATGTTCAATTAGTTTTACCTATTGTTTTTCAATACATACCTACATTGAATATTTTTGTAAAATTTCTACATATAATCAATCTAGATTTATACCCGTTCGGGAACAATTGGTCCACAATTAGTCTACATTTATACCCGTTCGGGAACAATCGGGGACTAATTGTGGACCGATTGTTCCCGAAAGAAATCAATCCGGGACAAATCTACGTATATCGGGAATAATCGCACATTTTTTTGCAGGGATATTGCAATGAAAACTATCGCATGTACATACATGTGGTTGTGTGTTTTTGTTTGTACAAATTCTATTTATAGAAAAGGCAATGCTTGTTCTTGTTATTAGATTTTGTTTATCGGCAGGCTCATCCGATTGGTTTTTATATTGGTTGTTTGGTCGTTTTTATTTTAATAATTAACTAGTATCTATGTAACCCCCGATATTCGGATGGCACCTTTATTTAATAAAAAATTATAAAGAAAATTATTTAATAGCAAAAAAAAAAGGAACAAAAAAATTGGCTCGACCTGGACTTGAACCACCTTCACTCAAATTGGAAGCCTAGCATCTTACAGCTGAGCTACTGCGCTAGTTCAGCGCTGTTATGTACTTACATGTATATGTACATACGTGAGTGAGTTGTACTGGTTAGTTCAATTTAAGTGCAGCATTTGACATATTCAACGCAAGTGGTGTGGTGGCGCAGAGGTTTTGTGTCTGGTCTGGAAGCGAGGGGTTTTGAGTTCGAAACACCACGCGATATCAAAGTTGATTTTTTTTTAAATTAAAAATCAACTAAAATGGCTGCTATTTCCGGGGGCAACTTCCGTTGCATCAAATTTCAAATTTCACTCTCCATAAAAACTCTGTATCGCCGCCTAAGAAGTTAACTTCAAAAATGCCAGACATTTTCAAGGTCAGAGTGAAGCATAATTCATGTGAGTCTGAGTCGCTTGATACTCAAGCTTTGATATCATCAGATGAAAGAGATATGTTTGTACAACAAACTGGCAATTAATTTTGTTTAATTTAGCTTTAGCGAGTTGCAGAAATTGACGCCTAAGGACACAACAGCAGACAACAAATAGACTGTATGCCGCTCTTTATATCTACTCACTAAAATATTGAGACTAAATACTTGTCAATTAACATTGGATGCGCACCCTGCCCAGTTCAGTTTGAAATAAGTGAAATCGATATATTTTTTAATTGACCAAATTGCGGGTTGTTGTCTGGGGACTGAGTAATTCTCACAGAGAACAAAAGATCACTATCCATACAGTAAGACCCCCAAACCGTTTTGCTCACTGAGTTTAAAATTTTTTTATTGCCATTTTAAATTTGCGAAATTTCATCTGAGTAATTTTTATATAAATGAAAAAAAAAGGTGAAAATACATACCGTATAGAAATATGTTGTTAGGAGACATATAGTAGAATTGCACGGGCTTTATTTTCGTAGAATATTTTAACCCTCTAACACCTGCACGAAGAGGTCGTTTTGGCCGCTTTTTTTTATAACGTATGAAAAATTTGTATTTTGAAGGTCGATAGAGCGTTAAAATGTTGCAGAAAGTTATTCGCCATAAAATTTCAGTAGGAGTCTCCGCAGGAAAAATCTTTGTACAAAGAACCTAAAAAAACACAGGAAATAATAATGTGTGTGCCAATTATGCCGCCCTCAAAAGTGCTGTTGCACAGAATCTGCTCATGATGATTCTTCCCCTATTTCCATCTTTTGTTGATGATTTTTTACCATTGGAAATTAAATAAGTATTTATACTTTCTGTATATGGGTATAAGAGGTCTAATACCCCATAGGTACTGTCATAAATTTTCAGACTAAAACAGATATCTTGATAGAGGCATTATCTCATCGCCAAGTGCACGGGACAAATATCTGAAATTAATTTGTCTCTTAAATAATCCAACTGCCATGGAAAAAAGTCTTAGAAAGAATACTAAAGATCACTCCATAAATTGGATGACTGTAAAGAAGATTTTTTTCTCTCAATTCTCTCATGTGGCCGTTTTCAATGACCTTGATTATATACCTACTATAGGTATAAGCTTCAATCTGCAGCCATGAAATATAGAAGGATTGAGCCATTTATTTCTTGAATTTTTAAAATACTTGTAAAACTTTACTTCTTCATCGACAAAGTTAAAAAAATTATTAACGAATTCAGAAAAACTAACAAAAAAAAAGAAAACAAACAAAAATATAAAAATACAAGCCGGAAATCCAATTTCCTCGAGCCAATAAAGTGCAGTGAGTGTATTAGGCAAACAAATAAATAAAGCAGCTAAGCAAAAATATGCCATTAGCGCATGAGAAAGAAAAGCAGAAAAGTCGGCCAAGTGAAGAAAAAGAAACAAAAAATATACAAAAAAAAGCTACTGCTAAAGCCAAATAATTCCAAAAAATGTTTGGCGGCGGCGATATCGGCAAGCGTGAGCTCATTTTTCTTAATTTGTGTGCACATAAAAATTCTAAAGTAAACCTATTTTATTTAAGAGTATCCGCTAGTTGTTTGTCTTCTACTATAGAATCTCTTATTACTGGATTTTAATAAGAGAACATTATAATGTGATTTTTTGTGTACATACTAAATGTATGTATATATATATATATATATATATATATATATATATATATATATATGTATATACTTATATATATATATATGTATGCATAAAACCGAGAAAGCGCGGAAATGAGCGAAAATGTATGAACAAAAAAAAAAGAAGTAATGGAATGAAAAAAAAAATAAAATAATAATAATAATCAAAGAAAAAATTTCCGTTACAAAAATGCGCATCTTTACAAAGAAGGTTCAAAAAATATTTCACAAGAAAATACTTAATTGAATTATGAGTGTTATTTGGATGTTATTTGTATGTAATTAATGTTTCTTGCAAAAATAATAAAGAAGCAAATGCTAGAAAAAAAGGACGAACAAAAAAGTTAACGAAAAAGGTAAGCTGCATAAATAAAAATAAAATATGTGCAAATTTTGGGTTAAATTGCTTGTCATTTTCTAAACACTACGGCGCAATTAATTTAATGAAGTTGGCAAGGTGAGAGGTGAGCTTAAAGCTGACTGATTATATTCATGGAACGAGCAACTTGTGCATAGTGTTGGATTTAATAGCATCCAGCTATGTTTTAGATAAATTTCTTCTTTGGATACTAGATTTTAAACAAACGATGAATTTTAAGAAGCGGTTTACAGATAATAATGGTGAAAGACATACATATGAGTTGAAATTTTGACGAATATCGAGCTTAAGCAAAATTCTAGGGCAAATGTGGTATAGTGGAATAAGAGTTCCTCTGCTAACTTCCTAGATTCTCTTATAAATATGAGAAGTTTGTCGAGTGGCAGAGAATGTACATCGGCCGTTCTCAATACATTTGACCCGAGACTAAGGGTGCCGACAGTCAACAACGAGTTGACGACCCGCTTCCGAAGACCGAGTTCGTTCCGAGTTAGACAAAGTGCGTGCCCGTATGAAAACACAAAAATCAGCTGTTTTCTATTTTGAACAGCCGTGTGAGTGTTGCCGTATTTGAAATAATCGAAGACACAAAAATTTTGCATGAAATACCCAAACTTAGTACCGATGTTTATTCTCAATTTAAATTTTTAAATATATTGTTTTCTTTAAGAAAAAAAGCGACGCAGGCGAAAATTTTTAATAAAAAAATGCGGGATTTTGTATTCCAAGTATTGGTAATTATCTAGTTTAGGCGACAACGCTGAAAATTGGTAAATTTTCAAGAAGTGGGGTGTCAATCGACGCATTTTGATCACATGAACACGAATCCGATCGGAACTTAATTTTTAACTCAATAAAAAGTTGTTAACAAAAGACGGGCGGGGTAAAAACGGGTTTTTGAGTGGCGTGGTCCTATCCTTGCTCAGGAGTCAGAGTTGCAGTTCTGATGTATTTTGTTATTTTCTTGTTGAAAAGTGAAAAATAAGTAAAAGAAAATACACTTTTTTGGCAATAAATAAAGGAATAACCATACGCAATTTTTATTTCGTCCTTACACAAAAAAATTTCTAAAAGCTGCCTTTGTCGCAATTTTGTTTGCCTGTGTGAATTTTATGACAGAAAATATCAGTTGTTCGCTATCCGCTGGCCCGCTATCCGTTGACCCATTCAAAAATGGTAAAAAGGGATAATTTTGAAATAAAATTACTTTTGTTTATCGTAAATTACTCGTTACTTTTCTTTTCACTGCCTAATTTCTCATTTATTTGAAAAATACGCTATACGTTTGCTATGTAGCAGGGATATGATTTCATTCAAACATTTAAATTTTTTAAATATAACATCATTTATGTAACTTTTTTATTTCATCCTGTGCGAATTTATGCTCCGAAAAAGTTATAACTGGATAATCTCGATTTTAAGTTTATTTGAAACTAAAATAAACGTATTAAAAATGGTTTCATGTGAATTAATAACATATACATAAATGATAATTATTTTCAATAAATGAGCTAAATAATTATTTAATAACTCATAGTTCGCTTAAGTAAACTTAAGCTGTTTTTCCTATGAAGAAAGATATATTTCATTACATTTTACACTCGCATTGATTTCGTTTCATAATACAATGAAAAATACCGTTCAAATGTTTTAGTGGCTAAAAAAGTTCGTTCGGCAACACCGCGTTGAGCAAAAGCAATCAGCTGACACGTTTTCCGGCAAAAATCAAAATGCTCGTTGATTTCTGCGGTACGGGCTGCGTACTCGTATGTTTCGGTCGTTGGTGAGTTTTTATTTATATGGCACTCTCATAAGGTAGATCGTGTCAGCTGACACGGGTTGCGGCAACTCGTTGTTGACTGTTAGCACCATAAGACTGCGAGTCTAGCGAAGGCCGAACAGGTGTAGAGAAAATGCTCTGTGTCTTCATCGTCCTCCGCCAGACAAGGGCCCGGAGCTTCTTCTCATCTGCGTGAGTAGGAAAATTGCTATCACCTTTTTAGGCTCTTTATATCCATACTGCTCCACAGAATTTTGTTCTATTTTTTGTAACTAATTCAACCTTGTGGCATGGGGAAAATGTGAATTGTACGTTTCAGTTCTTATATTATTATTATTTTGCAAAATGCTTTAAATAAAAATGTAAGCTTGAAATGAAATACATACATTTTTTGAGCATATTTCCGGTATTTTTTAGGTATATATGCATATAATGAGATTTTTTCGTGCATATTTACGAGCATATTTCAGTTATTTTTCGGGCATACTAGCATGCATATTTTGAAATTTTTCGTGCATATTTTTAGCTTCCCTAATTATAACTCTGAGTGGCCGCTGTGGTGCAGTGGGTAGAGTGCTCGCCTGCTATGCCAGAGGTCTCGGGTTCAAACCACGGTCCGAGCCAAACAAATTTTTCTAATTAGTAAAAATCCAATTATTGGGTTTTTTAAGAGCAGCGGTCACCTCTCGGCAGTGGGCGGCATACCCTCCGAGAGTATTTCTGCCATGAAAAAGCTTCTCACAAAAAATGCATTCGCCGTTCGGAGCCGGCATAAAACTGTAGGTCCACCCAATTAGTAGGAAAAACAAAAAGGAGCACACCTCGAATTGGGAGAGAAGCTCGGCCATAAAACTCGTCAGAGTTATAATAGCGCCATTGTATTATATTATTATATTATTAATTATAACTCTGACGAGTTTTATGGCCGAGCTTCTCTCCCAATTCGAGGTGTGCTCCTTTTTTGTTTTTCCTACCAATTGGGTGGACCTACAGTTTTATGCCGGCTCCGAACGGCGAATGCATTTTTTGTGAAAAGCTTTTTCATGGCAGAAATACAGTCGGAGGGTATGCCGTCCATTGCCGAGAGGTGACCGCTGTTCTTAAAAAACCCAATAATTGGATTTTTACTAATTAGAAAAATTTTTG
The DNA here is from genome assembly GCA_960531455.1 of Urophora cardui. Classification (NCBI taxonomy): domain Eukaryota; kingdom Metazoa; phylum Arthropoda; class Insecta; order Diptera; family Tephritidae; genus Urophora; species Urophora cardui. The sequence continues at coordinate 127,725,941 of OY482673.1, forward strand.
GTGTTTTGCTCGGACCGCGGTTTGAACCCGAGACCTCTGGCATAGCAGGCGAGCACTCTACCCACTGCACCACAGTATTAAATTCATCAAAAATTCACACACAGAGAATGAACACAGAATTATGCACATATGTATGCAAAACTGACCCCATTTTTGCAATGTAAGCCACTGGGGCGTATACGTAACGTCTTTTGCTATTTGTGAAATTATATAGATACATAACTATGCCAATTTTATGGTTTTGCGCAGTCACGAGGTGCTTTTTATATAGAGCTTTTATATTTTAAACAAAAAAAAAATTATAGTAAACCACAAAATATTAACCAAAACAAATTGAGTAAAATTGCCACATACATATAACACTAAGTAGCTGCGTAATGCTTTCCCTTTTTCTAGAACCCTTTTTCTAGCACTTTTCATTTCTTTTCAGCAAATTTTCACTTCACACACACAAGCGTGTTGGATAAGCATCCAGTCTTTGCAAACTGCGGCGTTTACTTAGTTCTATTTGCTTTGGTTTTCTTTTTGACTTGTTAGCGAGGTTAGTTATTACATCAGCAAGTTCTTTTTTTTTTACAATACGTACGCCTAATTCTCTAGTGATTCCGAATTGCTTTGCTTAACTAAGTGTCAAACATTGGGGGAAAGTGCGTAATTTTTTTGTTCATTGAAAAGCTACTGCATGCATAAACACATACATTTTAAATAAACTTGCTGAGTAATCAAGTTATGTTTCATAAACCATTTGACCAACCAATGGAAAAATTCCGTAAAAGAAAAGCTATACATATAACATTGCATGTACATACAATTTTGTTTGTGGAATTTTTTTTTAACGAAAAAGACATTGCACATTCTTAAATATTCTCTATGATAATATTTATGTTTTATTAATAATGGCATGCTCCAGAGAGGCCGCCTTCTCCAAAGATGAAATCAAATTATTTTTTGCTGAAATAACTGCAAACATTCAAGGAAAATTTTTGAATACTCTTTTTGGATATTTTCATTTTCTGTTGAAAGTGGGTCATTGGATTTTTTGTGCGAAAAAGAAAAGTTAACCCTGTCAAAAATTGTGCGATTAGTCTCGAAAGAGATTTGTCCGGGATTGCTCTCCTTCGGATACAATTGAGGAGTAATTGTTACCAATTGTACCCGAAAGGAAAGGTAAAAACGTAGACTTATTGTTCACAATTGTACTCAAAAGGTCATAAACGAACTTCGAAATATGCTTTTGTTAAGGCACAAAAGGGTACAACTTGGCATCAAAGTAGAGTAGTCTACCTTCGTACTCGCTCAGGTATAAAAGGGTACAATTAGTCTCCCCATAGGACATGCTAAAAAAAAAAAATGGGAACACTTCATTCCATATAAAGAGACCACAAGTTGCACGTTGGCCGCTGTGGTGCAGTGGGTAGAATGCTCGCCTGTTATGCCAGAGGTCTCGGGTTCAAACCCTAATTAGTAAAGTTCAATTATTGGGTTGTTTAAGAGCAACGGTCACCTCTCGGCAGTGGGCAGCATACCCTCCGAGTGTATTTCTGCCATGAAAAAGCTTCTCACAAAAAATACATTCCCGTTCGGAGCCGGCATAAAGCTGTAGGTCCAACCAATTAGTAGCAAAACCAAAACTAAAGGAGCACACCTCGATTTGGGAGAGAAGCTCGGCCATAAAACTCGTCAGAGTTATAATAGCGCCATTGTATTATATTATATTATTATAAGTTGCATGCGCCCTTGCGAATGATCCCGGGCACAAAACAAATATAACAGTTAAAAAAATTATTTTTTTTTAACTTAAAAAGTCACTGTTATACTGTTATACAGTTATACTGTTATATTGTTAATCTGTTATACTGTTAAACTATTATACTTTTATACTTTTATATCGTTATTCTGTTATACTGTTTTACTTTTATACTGTTATATTGTTGTACTGTTATATTACTGTACTGTATTATACTGCCATACTATTATACTGTTATACTATTATACTAGTATACTATTATACTATTATACTATTATACTATTATACTATTATACTATTATACTATTATACTATTATACTATTATACTATTATACTATTATACTATTATACTATTATACTATTATACTATTATACTATTATACTATTATACTATTATACTATTATAATATTATACTATTATACTATTATACTATTATACTATTATACTATTATGCTTTTATACTATTATACTATTATACTATTATACTATTATGCTATTATACTATTATACTATTATGCTATTATACTATTATAATATTATACTACATATTATACTATCATACTATTATACTATTATACTATTATGTTATTATACTATTATACTATTATGCTATTATACTATTATACTATTATACTATTATATTTTTATACTATTATACTATTATACTATTATGCTATTATACTATTATACTATTATGCTATTATACTATTATAATATTATACTACATATTATACTATCATACTATTATACTATCACACTATTATATTTTTATACTATTGTGCTATTATACTATTATACTATTGCGCTATTATACTGTTGTACTCCCAGCATTACGTATTCTAAAAGAAAATTGTTATTAATTTAATTTCAGCATTTTTACTTTCCGTTTCCAAGCTTAAGCGTTTCCTTCGTTTGGAGATTTCTTTCTGTTTACTTATTCTCTCTTTTTGCTCGCTTTATCCGACATTTCTTTGTCATAAAGCACATGTGGCTTTAACGCGCTTCCCTTTCACTTTCTTCCTCTGTTCGCTCGTGCGCTGCACTGCATTTATTGTTAATTTATGCTGAGAGTATGTCAAGTCAAGTTGGTGTTGGCGTGGAATCCTTTTTAATTTTCCACCATTTTTATGCATCGCCACCAGCAACACACTGCAACAACAACGACAACAGCGCTGAGAGATGTTTATCCCTCATTCAAATGTTTACTTATGCATGCTTACAATGACTGTGCTTGGTACATATATACATATGTAAGTATGTATGTGATGTGATGAGGGGAAAGCAACAAATATGCATAAGTATATACTTGTGCATACCCTGTAAAAATCATAGGAGTATATGATCCATTTTGTGGTAGGTAGGAGTACTTTCAAAGTGATCATAAACATAGACCCAAGCAAGCGACCGTTTATCTGCATCGGCTCGTAGTTGGCCGAACATTGCTACAAAAACCGAATGTATGTATATCGCGATAACGACGAAGAAAGTGCGTACATTTGTATGTATGTATGTATGTATGTATGTACATATGTATGCATGCTCGTTTGAACGTGCACGATCTAGTAATAAATAGACATTGAACGCAACACAACATGTTGGCGATTGCGCTAGAAAAATTTTATTATTTTATTTTTATTAAAGAAAAGCTTACTTATATATGTTTGTAATCCTAATGATCAAATTGAATTGGCAGTCGTTCAAATCTGTTCAGCGATTATTAAATTTCATTAATTTTAGTACCTACTCCATGGATTAATCCCATGTAGGTACTCCATGGATTAATCCCATGTAGTTACTCCTTGGATTACTCGGGTGTCATGCGGAAATCGGAGTATGTGATCCCTGCCTAGGACATCGCCATGTTAAATGGACCATATTTTTTATATGAAATGTGACAGGTTGAGGAGTACTCGGTTGGTCCACAGCGAGTACTCTATACACGCGTGCATAGAGTACTCGGCTTTTTTGCAGGGTATGTACGAGTATGTATGTATACATAAACATATTATTTTAATTTTTGTGCACTTTCAAATAGTAGTGATTATTCTTATTAAATAAATACATGTACTTACTTTAGTGCATTTTTGTGGGCGTGCAAAAATTAAAAGCCCCCCTTAAAATCTGCCATCTATAATAACTTTTTGCGCCCTCTTTAATGCCGTGAAATTGATGTCAGTGAAACATATTTTCACCACGTTAGATTGCATAAAAAGCATTGCCAAATAAATGCGTAATTTCTTGCTTGCCTTTGTGTGTTCAAAAAAATGTTTATTTCTTCTTGCATTTATTCGGCGTTTCCTTAGAATAGAGCGCTCGTGATGCGGAAACTGTTAAGTATTTTCCGCCTTTGCGCTTTGTTAATACGGCAAGAATTAATAAAAGAAAAATTTACACTGAAAAAAAGTTTTCTTCTTGCACTTTACATCTTGTTCACATAAATACATTCAATGGCGCAACTAAGTAGAGTGGACATGGACACATTGGGATTTAATTCCCCAAAGCTTTATTAAACTTAAAAAATCCTCTTAGTTATGTGTTTTTTGAAACGGTTTTCATAAAAATTCTCTTAATGTATTTCAGCACAAAATAAAACAAATCTAAGTAGCATAAAAATTATGAAGCGTGAAGTTTATGAAAGTCGATGCCTTATAAAATATGTCAATGCTTCTTCTTATTTCTACGAGCATCTATAGCTAACAACAAAGTTATAGCTTTGCTGACGCCGATTACTGCGATGCTTATAATTTTACGTTCGAATTCGACAAAAAAAAAAAAATAAAACATCTCATTTGGTCGTTTAAACTTCATAATCGCCTAAGTGAAACTTTCATAGCCGCCTATAACAAAATTGCGATTTTCAAAACTTTAACTACTGACGCCCCGCTCTATCCATATATAACAAAAATTTGGTCGTTTAGAAAGTTCGGAAAACTCTATATTTGTTTCTAATGTCCCTTTCAGCTGTGAAGTTGTAGGAATTCAATTTTATTTTTTGGCACAAGTGTGGGTTAGGTCGGTTATGAAAGTTTCATTTAGACGATTATGAGGTTTAAACGGCGATATTTTTACATTTCGCAAGTCTAGCAAGAAGCGCCTCTGTTTACTTCTGAAATTCATCAGTTTTCGCTTCGTTCGCTGCCATATTTTTTTTTTTCTTTTTTTCTACTTCGATTGGTCGTATCTTCTCTAGGCTCCCGTTCCCTTCCATTTTATACTTCCATCATCTCTAACCTGACTTTCTCCCTTTTTCTTCTCTTTCCCTGCATTCTTTACATCTTCCACACTCTCTATTTTTCCCTTGCCTCCGTCTTCATTTTTTTCTCTTCCCTCTTCCCTTTCACTTGCACTATTTCTGGCCTTCTTCTCAGCTCATAAATTGCGGCCCTCCATCAGCGCTAATAATTGCTCGCTGTTTATTTTAACGCATCTCATAAAGTATGTAGCTATCTCTTTTCCTCTTCCACTTGCCAAATATGAACAAAAAGGCAGAATTATGACTGATGTGCGGCAAGTAATTTCATTTATCTACTGCTAGTTTATTCGTATTCTTCTTCTTTCTTTTCGGCTTCATTGTAAGGCGTAAAGTGCAATTACAGGGTGACCTTGTTCCAATTGCGCTTCAAAAAAGCTCTTTTGCATTTCTGAAAAATCCAAATTTATTCCAGAGCAGCTCAAACGTATTTCCAGGTAACTCAATTGCATTTTAGGAAGCCTCAAATTTATTTTAGAAAAGGGCAAATGTTTTCAGAAAAAGCTCAGTGATACTTTTGAAAGCTCGAAACACATGTACACATATCAGAAAAACCAAATGGATTTCATATAAGTCACTAGTGTTACTAAAGCTCAAGTTTGTCAACTTTTCATTGAATGTGTCCTTCATACGTTGCAATAAATAAAGTCCAATAATATTCTTCTTGATCACCCTGTACCACCGTTGGCGTTGCAAGCTCCTTCTTAAGTACCAACAAACATTAAACATCCAAACACTTAATGTTGATGGCAGATAATCTTTTGCGCTTTCATTTCATCTTGATTTTCTGTCTTTTAACTGTCATTTTGTGGTGGCTGTTATATTTTCAGCAGAACAACAAAACACAACAAAGAAGAGGATGCATATAAAAAACAACTACAACAATCTACAAACAATATTTCTCGCTTATTCGATATTCTAGTGCATTTTAAATTGATAATTTTGTAGTTTATTATGGTGGACGGAATTTTTAGTACAACAATAAAGTTTATGCATTTTTGAATGAAACGCATAAACTTCAAATTAAGTGTGTGGTGATCGTTTTGTGTGCATGGGTGTTTAAATATAAATTAATCGTTTCATTAAAATGTATTTAGTAAAGTAGATCAAATTTTGATGCAGAATAGCTTAATTTTATTTCGAAATATTTATTTAAGAGTTAGGAATTAGTGCTCTTAATGTCTGCACTGAAATCCGAAGAAGAATCACTCTTGGCAATAAATGCTACTTTGGACTAAGTAGGCAATTGAAAAGTAAATTCCTCTCTCGGCGAACCAAAATCACACTCTACAGGACACTCATCGTTCCAGTTCTCATGTACGGCGCAGAAGCATGGACTATATCAAAAGCAGATGAGATGGCGCTTGCAGTATTCGACAGGAAAGTTCTTCGGAGGATTTATGGACCTTTGCGCGTTGGCGAGGGCGAGTATCGACGGAGATTTAACAATGAGCTGTACGAGCTGTATGCAGAAATCGATATGGTTCAGCGAATAAAGATCCAGCGGCTCCGCTGGGCAGGTCATGTCGTGAGAATGGACGAAGGTGCTCCGGCCAAGAAAGTATTTCTGTCGAAACCCGCTGAACGCAGAAGAAAGGGAAGACCTCCTCTGCGTTGGGAAGATCAGGTGGACAGTGATGCTGGCTCCCTAGGTATTTCCAAATGGCGCCACGCTGCACGAAACAGAAATAGCTGGCGCGCTATGTTAGATTCGGCCAAAATCGTCTAGACGGTTACGTGCCAATTAAGTAAGTAAGTAAGTAAAGGATAAAGAGCAGGCATCGCATTTAAAAAAAGTTTCATTCGTGTTTCTGGCAGGAGGCCGACGATATGTATTTACTTTCTCTCTTTTAATGCGCTCGACGGACTCTAAAAAACCCGTGTGCTTACTATAAGCCATCGCAGCTTAAGGGCATAAAACTAAAATACCTCTATTCTCATTACAGGTCGGTCTACACAGGGTTAGACCGAAATAACCGCACTTGGTCGGGGAAATCCCGAGTCATTCGAGTAAGTAGAACCGGCTGTCGCGTGTGGATTCCGAAAAACGCACAGCACAACTACAGCTCTACGCGCGGATAGTGCACGACCTCAATCAAAGACGCCCCTGTGAAAGAACGATTCTCGTGACGCTTGACCTTTCGAAGGTCTACGGCACAGTCAAACCTATCACCCGAATAGAGGAAAGTAGTAGTTAAATACTTTTTGGTTGCTTGTTTTTCCGACGAAAAAAGACACTGAAGATGGCGCATATAAGCCGAAACCGGTTTGTCTCCAAACCAAACTTGACAAGGGATGACGGAGGATCGTTCCACAATACATCGAAAGTAGTAGTATCATTTCGTATGCCGATGCCTGCTCGATTATGGCGTCAGGCACCGACATAAACGACTTATGCTCCAAAATAAACGGTTATCTCTTCGACCTTTTTCATTTCTTTACGTCCCGTTCCCTTGAACTGCAGCCCTCTAAACCCTCCGCGACTCTGTTCATGACATGTACGAAGTAGGTAAGGCTGGAGTTAGGAGTACGGATAGGGCATATAGACCATCCCTACCGTAAACAACCCCAAAACCTTGCTTACTTCTCCGCGCATACGACCACGATTGCGAATAAAGTTCAGAGTCGTAACAAAATCCTCAATGGCAAAAGCCAAATAAATCCATACCGTAACTTACAGAGCAGTCGGCCTGTCGGTCGTAAACTATGCATCGCCAATAAAGTCACCGGGTACTTGCAGTACTCAATGGAAAAAACTCCAAGCGTGCCCAAAACTTTGCGCTGCGGATCACCCCTCGCCACTGGAAGTCCCCTGATGTCGCCGGAACACCATCTACACCACGAGGCGCAGATGCTCACAGTTGAGAAACACGGCATTATGTTATGCTCAGCAAACAGCTTCTCCTGTTATGTCACTGCAGAGGGCATCCGACAAACAACCACCTGCTGGAGACCGAATTCTCGCCCCCTCCCTCTCTCGCATGTCAGCATATACCTTTTCAACCTCAATTCCGATGTTGAAAATACATAATATAAAATAAGCGCTCGATCCCACGACATACATACAGGCTTTAAAGGAGATACATAATGAAATAGTCACCACCTTAGTTTCAACCCGCCCCTCATAAAAAATCCTTAGAAATCAACCACCACGAATAGCTGCAGAAGAACCTTAGTTGCCCAGGAAAACCCGCTTCACCTTATCACATTTAAGCTCGGGCTTCTACAGTACGCCCAAGTTCTACAGAGGGAGAATTGATCCAAATATACCTAACGTTTGTCTGGCATGTGGAGAGACTTCACATGATACACGCCACCTCTGCACATGCGATCTCAAACCAACACACTTAACACCCCTGCCCCTCTGGACAAGCCCAAAAGAAGCTGCAATATTCTTGGATCACCCGTTAAGTGAGATTGATGACAAATTCAACGCTGTCAATCATGTGAAAGCAAAACTACTGCGCTCGTGAAAAACATTTAAAAACATAATTAAAGCTAGTTGTAATATACGTAAAACCGTCCCTGGTACATCTCAAAGTTTCTCTCGATATCTTTAAAAAAAAACAAGTAAGGAAGCCTAAGTTCGAGTGGAATCGAACATTAGATACTCAGCTGTATGCTTTAATTGTTTGTTTGCGTTTGATGGAAACACGGTGTATTTTATATAAAGCGAGTGCTGCATAAAGTGGGCGTAGCCACGCCCATTTTCTAAATTTTTGTCAGTCATCCAACTAAGCTTATGAATATTATTCTTTGTGCAAAATTTCATCCCTTTATGAGTTACAAAGATGTCACGTTAGAAATTCCAAAAGGGTGTTCCAGAAATATCTTTGTTAAAAAGTAGGCGTGGTCATAAACCGATTTCAATAAATTTTTGCGTGTCTATTACCACAAGTTATAAAAGTGTATAAACCAAGTTTCGTCATAATATCTCAATTATTTGTCGAGTTATGGGCTCCGAAATCTCGTTGATTTCTTTGTCTGAAAAGAGGCGGTGCCATGCCCATTTTCCGAAATTTTTCTATTTTTTGTTTCCGATCTATTGTAGAACTCATGCCACAAAATTTCAATGAATTATCTTTATATTTGACAAAGATATCGCTTAAAATGTTTTTACTAGGCCACTTTATGATACCCATATATAAAAGTGGGCGTGGTCGTCAACCGATTTCGCTAAAATTTTGAACATGTATTACCGCAAGTAATAAAAGTGTATACACCACGTTTCGTCATAATATATCGATTATTTGTAGTTATGGGCTCAGAAATCTCGTATATTCCTGCTTCTAAAAGGAGGCGGTGCCACGCCCATTTTCCAAAATTTTTGTATTTTTTGTTTTATATCCATAGTTGGACACCTTCCATAAAATTTCAATGATATATCTTTATATTTGACAAAGATATCGCTTAAAATATTTTTATTAGGTCACTTTATAATACCCATATATAAAAGTAGGCGTGGTCGTCAACCGATTTTGGCAATTTTTCGTCCAACCATTTGCCTAAGTAAGTATATCACGCCTACCAAATTGCATCGATATATCTTCAACGGTTTCTGAGTTATGACATATAAAACTTTCCATGTTTGACCCTTAATAAGTGGGCGTGGCACCGCCCATTTTCCAAAATTTCACCACGTTTCTTCATAAGGGCCTGAGCTCAATACGTGTGTGAAATTTTATCACTCTAGCTCTATTAGTGACTGAGATACAAAATTTCCGATTTTTACTATATAGGGGAGGTGGGCGTGGTCATGGTCCGATTTCGCCCATTTTCAATACCATCCGTTCCTGTCTTGATACCAACTTACATTTCAAATTTCATCAAAATATCTCAATTTTTGCGCGAGTTATCGTGCTCACAGACGGACAGACGGACAGACGGACGGACATGGCTCAATCGATTTCTCTTTTCACCCTGATCATTTTGATATATATAAGTCTATATCTATCTCGATTATTTCATTCTGTTACAATCCACCGTTAGGAAATCAAAACTATAATACTCTGTGTACTAGTACAGCTGAGTATAAAAAAAGAGTGAAAGGTGGCCAAATAAATAGAAATAATTGCAAATAAAAAATCTGACTATTATTATGGCGCCAAAAACACGTACACATAAGAAACAAAATAACAAAGAGCAAACGCAAAGTGACACAAGCGATGAAGAAGTAGAGAGCACCAACTTAACAACTATTTTCGACAAAATGCAAAAACAATTCAAAACGCAAGAAAAAGCAATAAATAAAATACATGACTCTCAAATGTACATTAGCGATAGTTTCGAAGAGCTGAGAAACGAGATAACGAGATTAACAGAGGAAAACAAGAAAATTAAAAAAGAGCTTTCGGAGCTAAAAGCACAAGGCTCAAACATAAAAACGAAAATGTCAAAAATAGAGCATGAACTGATTATGTTAAAACAAAAAGAAAACAGAAATAACTTGATAATTACGAATTTGCCAAAAATTGAAATGAAAGAACTAAAAAATGTAGTAATTGAATTAGGAAAACAAGTAGATTCAGCATTGCAAGGAACGGACACAAATGAAGTTTATCAGGCCGAGAATAAAAAATATAAAACATATCCAGTGATATTGAAAATGAATAATAATGGCTTTAAAACAAAGGCGATGCAATTTAGAAAGGAAAATAAACAAATAGAGATGGGCAAAATTCTTCCCAGTAAAGAGATGAGAGGCAAAAATGTTAACTTTCATCACCAGTTGGAAAAGGAACTAAGCGAATTATTGAAAAAAGCAAAAAATGAAGCCAAAAATAAACGTTTTCAATTCGTATGGGTGAAAGATGGCATAATTTTAATCAGAAAAGATGAGCAAGCAAACAATATTCAAATTGAAACAATAGAGGATCTCAAGAAAATTAAATAAAATATCTTAGATAAATACAATATGTTTGTGTTTTTATACTCAGCTGTACTAGTACACAGAGTATTATAGTTTTAATCACATAACGGTGGATTGTAACAGAGTGAAATAATCGAGATAGATATAGACTTATATATATCAAAATGATCAGGGTGAAAAGAGAAATCGATTTAGCCATGTCCGTCCGTCCGTCCGTCTGTCCGTCCATCTGTAAACACTCTAACTCGCGCAAAAATTGAGATATTTTGATGAAATTTGAAATGCAAGTTGGTATCGAGACTGGGACGGTTGGTATTGAAAATGGGCGAAATCGGACCATGACCACGCCCACTTTTCCTATATAGAAATAATCGGAAATTTGATATCTCAGTCACTAATATAGCTGGAGCGATGAAATTTTACCCACGTGTTGAGCTCAGGCCCTTATGAAGAAATTTTATGAAATTTTGGAAAATGGGTGATGCCACGCCCACTTATTAAGGGTCAAACCTTGAAAGTTTTATATGTCATAACTCAGAAACCATTGAAGATATATCGACAAAATTTGGTACGCGTGATTTACTTACTTAGGCATACGTTTGGACGGAAAATAGTTAAAATCGGTTGACGGCCACGCCCACTTTTATATATGTAAATTACAAAGTGACCTAATAAAAACATTTTAAGCGATATCTCTGTCAAATATAAAGGTCTATCATTGAAATTTTGTCGCGTAAGTCCAACTGCGGACATAAAACGAAAAACACAAAAATTTTGGAAAATGGGCGGTGCCACGCCCACTTATTAAGGGGCAAACATTGAAAGTTTTATGAGTCATAAATCAGAAACCGTTGAAGATATATCGATGAAATTTGGTACTCGTGATATACTTTCATAGACAAATATTTGGACGAAAAATTTCCGAAATCGGGTGAGGGCCACGCCCACTTTTATATATGGGTCTTATAAAGTGAGTGGGTAGAGTGCTCGCCTGCTATGCCAGAGGTCTCGGGTTCAAACCACGGTCCGAGCCAAACAAATTTTTCTAATTAGTAAAAATCCAATTATTGGGTTTTTTAAGAGCAGCGGTCACCTCTCGGCAGTGGGCGGTATACCCTCCGAGAGTATTTCTGCCATGAAAAAGCTTCTCACAAAAAATGCATTCGCCGTTCGGAGCCGGAGTTTCTGGTAGGGCCACTAGCTAGGTTTATCAACACGTGTTTTCAAAAGGGTCAGTACCCAAAAGAATTAAAAATTGGATGTGTTGCACCAATTCATAAAACAGGAAGTACGGAAATTTGCTCGAATTACCGCCCAATAACCAAACTCAGTACAATTCATAAAATTTTTGAAGGTATCATTCTCAATCGGTTGAAAGGTTTCCTGAATGATAATCATATAATACACGAAAATCAATACGGATTCGTCAAAAATTCCAACACATTAACGGCATGCCTGGCATGTACAGAGTTTCTTTACGAAAATCTAGATAAAAAGAAATATGTAGCGATATTGGCAATAGATTTGGCAAAGGCTTTCGATTCAGATGGCAGAATTAGGGATAAGCGGAAATAATTTAAAAATGTTTGAGAATTTTTTGTTAAATAGGGACGAATATGTCCAAATAAATAGAACCAAAAGTGATATACAAAAAATTAGAACAGGAGTGCCACAAGGATCGAAACTAGCGGCAACACTATTTCTGATATACATAAATAACACTACCCGACAAAAAAAATATCCTCGACATTTGATACATGATTCCTATGTAGAATTTTCTGCTGATTCCAAATATGTAATTAGATGGTTCAAAAGTAGAACAGTTTTCGAGATATTTTGAAATTTCTGTTTTTGAGCTAAGAAAAAAAAGTATGATTACTCATCTGTCAATATCTCCGCCATTACCGTCTCGATTTTTACGTTATTTAATTTTGTTTTGAGAGGATGAAATACCCTTTCCAGCAAAGCAAAAATAATTAAAATCGCCGTTAAAGTGACGGAGTTATGGCGAACAAAAATTTTTTTTAATGAAAATTTTCAGGTTTTTTTCGAAATTCATCTTCTATATTGTAATTTTTTTTTAAGAAATATTAAATATCCTCCTGGTTTCACATTTTGAGTCAACAGCCTATTTCTTAGTGAACATTTTGGCACTTTCCGGATTATAATCTGTGGAAAAATGTCAAAGTTATAAGAGATTAAGTGAAGAAACCTATATTTATATTTTCATTGAACTTCCAAATCTGGCAAATGTAAACCACTATAACATTAACACTAGTTTACAGCAAAAAATACCAAGAAATCGGGGTATAGGGGAAAATTGGCATGGGCCCCGTGAGCTCAAAACTATTTAGTTTTATTTTTTGCACGGTTAGGCTTTTGAGATAACGGTAATTTTGTGTTTTTTGGTTATCACTTCATTCAAAAATATTTTTCGCTAAAGTTACATGTGCGATAATAGCTAACAGTACCTCGTTCTAAACGTAATTAAAATACGCTTTTAACGACATACAACTTGTGGTAGTTGAGTAAAAACTCACTGAGCCATAGCTGGTCAAAGTCAAAATTTTGTGGATTTTTTGCAATTTTTTTTTTTTAATTTTGATTTTGAAAATAGGTTTTTTATAAGAAGTTGGGAAAATCAGCAAAAGATTTATTTTCAAAAATTAGCCTATTAAATTGCAAACACTTTAAGCGTCATGTTACCAATATCCCATTAGTACTTTATTTTTAGCGATTTTTTTCAGGTGAAACGAAAGGGATATTTTATAGGCGAAAAACTTGGTTAGGTGACCCAACTATGTGAAAACGACTTCATAGCTCAAAAGGAAATTAGAGCGATATATAAAACTCCACCAGACTAAAATAATGACATATCAATTTTACAAATCGGATGTAAAATAAAAAAGTTGCAAAAAAAAATTTTTTTCGCGGTATTTCGTGGTGTAAAAAAAAATTGTCCCGAAACCCTCTCAACATAATCTTCATATATGTGATGACTTTTACAACGGTGAGCGTTCTCACGGAGAAATAAAAAAAAAACATGGGATTGCGATATCAAGGCCATTGGAATGTCAGGGACATTGAATGATGAGCCATTTTTGCTGGTTCCTTCTTCGAGAAGAACAAAATGTACCAAAACGGCGAAAACTATCAAGATTTAAAAACTTTTAATATACATAAAAATAAAAAAAATGGAGTTTAAGTACAAGATTGTGATAAAAATAAACATAGGTTTGTTCATTAAATCTCTTATAGCATTGTAATTTTTCTACGGATTATAATCCGGAAAGTGCCAAAATGTTCACTAAGAAATAGGCTGTTGACTCAAAGTGTGAAACCAGGAGGATATTTAATATTTCTTTAAAAAAATTACAAAAAAGTATATGAATGTCGGAAAAAAAACTGAAAATTTTCATAAAAAAAATCTATTGATCGCTATAACTCCGTCAATTTAACGTCGATTTTAATTATTTTGGCTTTGTTGGAAAGGGTATTTCATCCTCTCAAAACAAAATTATATAACGTAAAAATCGAGACGGTAATGGCGGAGATATTGACTAAAAAGTAATCCTACTTTTTTTTCTTATCTCAAAAACTGAAATTTCAAAATATCTCGAAAACTGTTCTACTTTTGAACCATCTGATTACATATTTGGAATCAGCAGAAAATTCTACATAGGAATCATGTATCAAATGTCGAGGATATGAAAATTTTTGAAATTTTGTCGGGTAGTGTAATTTATTAAATTTGAACTTGAAAGGAACTCCACAATTCTATGCTGATGACAGACTTTTTATGTCTGCAACAGACTCAATTGAAGAGTTAACAACAAACATAAAGGGCGACTTATGTGAAATTCACGACTGGCTTGATAAAAACTTGTGAAAATAAATTTAGGTAAAACAAATTTCATGATTTTTAATAACTTCAAGGCAGTACCAGATCTAGATGAACTCCCAGGAATAATGTTCAATAATATTTTAATAAAAAGGGTACCTTGGAATAACTTTAGACTCCAATATAAGCTGGAATGAACATATAAAGAACGTAAAACTTAAATTAATTCCCCTTATTTTTGCCATATATAGAAATAAAAACAATATTCCTAGAAAACAACTATGGATTCTGTATGAATCGCTCTTTATGTCACAAATAAACTACTTAAATACGATTTGGAATCGTTGCCCAGCCCAACGAATAAATGAGTTGCAAAGACTTCAGAATAAAGTGATCAAAAATATTCTACTTCTTCCTAGGCAGACTCCTTCTAGAAGTTTGTATATCGATAGACTACACCTTTTCCAATTGTACTTTCGAAAGCATCAATTTGATTTTAGAAAGCATCAATTTGATTTTAGAAAGCATCATTTTGATTTTAGAAAGCATCAAGTGTACTTTAGAATAGTCAAATGTTCTTTAGAAAGCGGCAAATGTACTTTAGAATTATCAAATGTACTTTAGAATTCATCATTTTGATTTTATAAAGAATCAAATGTACTTTAGAATAGTCAAATGTACTTTAGAATGCGTCAAATGTACTTTAGAAAGCGTCAAATGTACTTTGGAAAGCGTCATATGTACTTTCGAAAGCGTCAAATATATTTTCGAAGTATCAAATTTACCTTGTTAAGTATTTCTACTGTATAATATGTATGTATGCACTTGATGATATGCCAGTTGGACAATCAAATTATTAATTTCGTTTAATTTTGCCCATTTGACGCTTTCGAAAGTACATTTGACGCTTTCTAAAGTACATTTGACGCTTTCCAAAGTACATTTGACGCTTTCTAAAGTACATTCGACGATTTCCAAAGTACATTTGCTATTCTAAAGTACATTTGATGCTTTCTTAAATCAAAATGATGACCTCTAAAGTGCATTTGATTATTCTAAAGTACATTTGACGCTTTCTAAAGAACATTTGACTATTCTAAAGTAAATTTGATGCTTTCTAAAATCAAAATGATGTTTTCTAAAATCAAATTGATGCTTTCGAAAGTACTGCTGGGAAAGGTGTAGATATAAATAAAATTGCATCATGCAAACACTCATTACTGTTTTCAAAATTAAAAATTGTCTAATTAAGCACAATATAGATATCAATTTCACTGAAGTTTCAAATTATAACTTTCGTAACCAATTTGATATGAAAACCAAGTTCTTTAGAACAGAAAGAAGCGCAAGATCGATCAGAAACCACGGCATAAAAACATTTAATAAGCTGCCAGAACAAATACGAAGTGCTCGTAGCTTACAGCAATTTAAGGAACACTTAAGGCTTTCATAATACAAAACCCTGATTTCGATTGGCAATAGAACAAATTTTATGAATTAAAACATTAATTATCCATGTATGTTACATATAATGATATATTTTATAACTTCTTATTTTTCATATTATTCTTTTATTATTTTTTTTTTTTATTAAATTTTATTAATTTTTTCTTTCTTTTTTTCCTTCTCTGCTACACACAAGATAGCATTATAAGATTAGAAATAAATTAGGCTAATTTCTCGCACAAAATGTATTATTTTTTGAGAAATGGCTTATTGAAAGCATAAATAAATAAAGGAAAAAAAAAAAATTGTGAACAGAACTCGTAGGCTAAGCAATGATTAGTACCACCACAACAACAATAATAAAAATAACAACAAAAACAATAACAACAGCAACAACAACTGCAACAACCTTTATTCTAAAACAAAAGCCATTCACAATCAACTTGTGCTGAAATTTAAAACCGAAAAGTCTTGTAGTGGACGACTGCGCCCCCGACGAAAATCAAACTAACTGCAGACCTAAGAAACCACTTTCCAGAAAAAGATGATGTATTGGGCTCTGAAATAGCTATGTATTTACCATCTCTTTCGTTATCTTGTTATCTTTCACTCTTTTATACCTACTCCCTCCCACTCTCTCATTTCTTTTGAATAAAATATGTATTCTCAACCAAAACAGGAAAACGAACGCCAACACAGCCAACAAAATCAACACAAATAAGCTTACTTGCAAACACCAAATTAATAACAAGACATTTTATGAATACTTAACTTCTGGCACAAGCTAAATTGTTTTTCGTGTTGCGTTACTTTCTCATTTCACACGCTTTTTTTTCCTCTTGCTTATATTTTATATTATCTTATACACGCGCCTTGTAAGTCACACAGCGAGTAGCAGCAGAAGTGAGTAGCAGCAGCTTCCTGTTTACATCCGATCGCCCTTTCCTCTACGCAGACACTTTATTGCTGTTGAATAATTGGAGACACGTATTTGTGACAGCTAAATCAGCGCACTCCTTTGTCTCTCTTTCACTCTAATTCTAACTAGTATTTTTCTTGCTTAGTACACATTTACATATATCAGTTTACTCTTCCTCGCTTGTACATTCATCTCATTGATTGATTTATTACAATCGATTTCGGCGTTGACTTAAGCATCGATTTCAATACAAATTTGCCGCCTTTTGGGCGATAAATATACTTGTTCTTGCTTTTCTTTTTTTCTTTCTTTTTTCTTTCGTATATTTTTCTTGCATTTTCTATTTTCTTAGCTTCGCTGCATGCTTCTTTGTTTTCAAGCATAATATAAAAGCAAGTACGGAAGTGTATCGAATGACCTTGAGCGGCGTCTGCTGAGCTGAGTGAGTTGAGTTCGGTTAATGGGGAATATTGAAGAAAACAAAATCTTCCGTTGTTTAACTGGCGATGATTACATTTAAATATAATAAATTGTATCATATTACTCAAAATGCAGAGAAAAAAAAATATGTGAATAATACTAGGTAAATAAGGAATAAGAGAAAAATAGCGCAATTCTGAAAATTGTGAAAAAGGCAAGTGAGAAGAAGTAAAAATTAATTGGAAGCAAAAATAGCAAACAGTTAAATAACCCATACTTAGATACATATACACTTATATACACAAGTTCATTGACTCAAAAGCAAACGAGCTGCCGAGTAGGTGTTTGCGTTCATTGTTCTTGAATTCGTTCATTTTTATCACAATCGAATGTATAATAAGTACCTAATAAATTAGCTAAAGTCCGTTTGGTTAATTGCTTTCTCACACTTCGGTTAGTTGTCGTCACATTGTAAACAGGAGAATAGTCACTTGAGTTACTGTTTCTGTTTTTGTTATGCTGCTCTTTATTTTTTCTTTTTTTGCACACAATTTGTGGAATATATAGGCGTGTAGAAGGGCTAAGTAAGACAAATAAGTGCTGTGATGGGCGGTGTTTTATTTATGACATAATCAATCAATTCTCCTAGCAGATATTTTTCAGGCCATGTTTCATGGACAAATCTTATTATTTAATTCTTTTTTTACTTTCTTTTTTCTTTTCTCTTTTCTCTTTTTCGTACAAATTTTTCATCACTCAAAATTAGGTACTCATTAAAGAGGGCCAAAAGTACTCATAACACAAAAATATTCTAACGAATTATATGTAGGTATGAAACACAAGTTTTTATACGGCTAAAACCAAGTTTAAAATTATTAATATCGTTAAAAAATACACACTAAAAGTACGCATAGCTCATTAGGTTGAGTCAAAAGTGCTCATATCACAAAACTAATTATATCCATTATATGCATGTGTGAAAAAAAAAATGTATACGGTTAAAACCAAGTGGGAAAATTATTAATATTGGAAAAATATTCATTATAAGTACTCATAAGTAGACTCAAAGTACTCATAACACCAATTATTCAACCAATTATATGAGCGTATGAAACAAAAATCGTATACGGTTAAACTAAGTGTGAAAATTGTAAAATATGGGAAAAATACTCATTAAAAGTACTCATAGCTCGAAACTACTCAAACTGCTATATACTTATAGAACATTAGCTTTTCCACACTCTACCAACTCTTTAATTCAAATCAAGAGTAAATCAAGAATAAAAACCATAGCTCAAATCTACTCACTAAAAGAGGCAAGAATGGGTACTCATAGCTAAAAGTTACTTAAAATCATTACTCACATGAAATATCATATCCATTGACTCTGTGTATATTAGGGTGGCCCCAAATGCTTGCAGAAAAAAAATTTTAGGTCGATGCTAATACAGTCGAAGATACCACACATAAATTTTTGTCCAGATCTGATACGGCTAAGGGGCGTCGCACAGGGGTCAAAATTCTGAAAACTCTATGGAGACTGTAAAACTTAAATTAAATTTGTTGTACATCTAATGCCCAAAATCAATAGTCCTGCACCCAAGGATACCAAATAGAAATCTTGGTCCCGATCGGAGACGGTTAAGGGGTGTCACACAGGTGTCAGTTATCATATGTGAGCCCTGTGCGGCGCCCATTAAGCCACTGATATCGGCACCAAAGTTTATACTTAATAACTTTGAGTGCAGGAACATCGATTTCAGGCATTAAATATGACAAAAAATTAATGTAATTTTTTGAGTTTACATAGGGTTTTCTGAACGAGCCAAAATGATTCACAGCCTAAAACTATTCATATCTAGGTATTAATGAATTATACGTATCAAATATTATCGGTATTATAAAAAAAGTAACAAAGGTACTCATAACTCAAAAGGACTCATAAACATCAGTCATGAAACAAAAAAAAATGTTCACGATATTCATAACTTATAACTCATATCATACCTTAAAAGTACTTATAACTCAAAACTAATCTTAACTCAAAATTACTCATGATTCAAAAGTAGCCACTCTCCACTTATTACTGTTATCACCGTTACAAAACTCCCTTCTTTTTTGTGCACTCAACAAAGACACGAGTCATATGTAAATGCCTGGTATTGCAACAAAAACGCCATTTATGCAACACTATGGGTTGAAAAGACCCATTTCAAAATGAGCGTGTAAAAAGTTGAAATGAGACAAGATAAGCAAAATGCATTAAAATCGTAAATTTTTTGTTATTGTTGTTGCTGGTTTTGCAAAAAAAACATTTTTTTTTTGACATTTCAATTATGCGTTCCTATCATACTCGTAGATAATAATAAAATAATAGCGTCGCCGGTGACAAAGACGACTATGAATACTATTGCTATTATATCAATATATTATATGAATATATACAAGGACAACGACAACGAACAAAAGCCTTTTAAGTGATGGTTTACAAATAAATATGCTACGGAACAGTGAAGCAGGCAAACATTTTATTTCAAGAGGCAGCATGATTTAATAATTCAATTCAATGCAATTTTATTTACTGCTGAAAATAACCGCAGCACGAATTAGTAGGAAACACAAAAAAATGTAAGGAGCAAGTGTCGAATTGGGAGAGAAGCTCGGCTTTAGAAATCATCAGCGATATATCCGCCTGGAACTGAACACCCCTCTTCTGATAAAATATACTTGCAAGAGCCAAGGGAGACTAAATTTTCCTTGAAATTAACTATTTAAAAACCTTGTGATTTCTTGAGTCTTTTTTGTGTACTTCGAGGTTCCAAAACCACTCAAATATGAGATTATGGAGTATATGCATGTGGAAGTGTACCAGCAATGCATTTTTTAGTTGTGTATATGCGCCGTGTATCGTATATGACCTTATAAGTGCCTGTTGCTATACGCTTTCATCAATATTTACAACAAATGGATAGATGTACATTAGATAGGGTCGAAAAAAAATGTTGTAAAAGTCCGCCCCTAAATTTGAAGCTTATGTTGAGAGGGTTAAGGGACACAAAAAAAAATTTTTTTTGACCCCGCGAAATACTGCTGAAATTGTTTTTTTCTTGTAACTTTGTTATTTATCATCCGATTTTTAAAATTGGTACGTCATTTGTTTCGTATTTTGAAGCTCTACACTTCTTTCTAACGTCCTTTTGAGCTCTGAAGTCGTTTTCACATAGTGGGTCAGCCAACTTATTTGTATGTCCATGAATTATTCTCATTGTTTTGCCAAATGAAAGTGCTTCAAAATTCATGACAATGTTGCCTTGAAACGGTTTTACTAAATTAATAAACAAAGAAGTTACGTCACAAAGAAGTTATTTAACGTAGATATTATTTAACTAATTTTTTTAAGCAATTCAGTATGTGTAAAGTTGTAAAAGTCCGACCCTAAATTTGAAGCTTATATTGAGAGGATTAAAGAAAAATTTTTTATTTTTTTTTTCTGATCCCGCGAAATACCGCCGAAATAGTTTTTTTATTGTAACTTTGTTATTTGACTTCAGATCTCAAAAGGACATTAGAAGGAAATGTGGAGCTTCGAAATACGAAAATAATGACGTATCACTTTTAAAAATCGGATGTTAAATAACAAAGTTACAAGAAAAAAACCATTTCGGCGGAATTTCGCGGGATCAGAAAAAAAAATTTTTTTTTGTCCCTTAATCCTCTCAATATAAGCTTCAAATTTAGGGTCGGACTTTTACAACTTTACATATATTGAATTGCTTAAAAAAATAAACTAAATAATAGCTACGTTAAATATTCGTAGTGACGTAACTTCTTTGTTTATTAATTTAGTAAAACCGTTTCAAGGCAACATTGTCATGAATTTTAAAGCACTTTCATTTGACAAAACAATGAGAATAATTCATTGACATACAAATAAGTTGGCTGACCCAACTATGTGAAAACGACTTCAGAGCTCAAAAGAGCATTAGAAGGAAGTGTAGAGCTGCAAAGTACGAAAATAATGACGTATCAATTTTAAAAATCGGATGAAAAATAACAAAGTTACAATAAAAAAACGATTTCGGCGGTATTTCGCGGGATCAAAAAAAAAATTTTTTTGTGTCCCTTAACCCTCTCAACATAAGCTTCAAATTTAGGGGCGGACTTTTACAACCTTTTTTTTCGTATGGGCACCAACCCTATCTAATGTACATACATGATATTTACAAGCATATTATGTCAATAATATTATTACTATTGTTATTATTGTCATTTCCAAGTGAATGAGTAAGCTCGTTAGGGAAGCTTAATCTGCTGCGAAACAATATAACACAATGAACGGAAAAATATGAGGAAGAATCAAAAGAAAAAATTGAATAAAAGGAAAACAACGCAACAAATGTGGCAACTACGCTAACTGGGGCATGTAGAAAATATATAATACATAAATATATATATTTGATTGCAAAGAGGATAAAGAAAATGAATGAGCTAAGAAAGAGCAAAGAGAAAAGTGAAAAGTGAAAAGAAGATGAGAATAAAAAAAGAAAATTGAAAAAGGAATAATAAAATATTGAGCAGCACAAGGCAAGCGATGGCACAATAAAAGTAATTCGAACAACAAGCAGAACATGAAGGTATCAATGGCTAAACGTAAGTGCATACCTAAATAAAAAACAAGCAAATACCAAAATGTGTCACAAATAAGCTAATTATAAGCGTATTTCTATAAATATTAGAAATATACTAGAAATTTACTAGAAAAAAATGAAGTAAAAAAAGACGAATAAAGGTGTTGCAATAAAATTATTACTCACATATAAAGTTGAAGATTTTGCGTAATTCCAAAGTATTCATACTCATAATATGCATTTAGTATTAATATGTATATCATTACCAAATTTGTAATGGTATCTACATATCCAATTTGAATTATCATTAGATTTAGAACGACTTCTATAACGATTTCTATTAGCCGAACGTGATCTAAAACTATTTCGGTGAAAATTTCTCTTAATTTCACTTAGCTCCAAAGAAAGCTTTTGAAAATTCTCACACATAATTTCTGTTGTTTTAATTAAATTTGCAATAACAGATTTTTCACATGTAGAATTTTGAAAATTATTGACAGAAGCTACTTCAGGTTTATTAATTTGTTCCCAAATATTATCTGCTAATTTTGTTAATTCATTAATGTCACTGATACTCGAACTTGCCAAAATAACACTAATATTTTGAGGAAGTTTTCTTAACCAAAGTTTCTTAAGAATGTCTGGACTAAAATGAGAACGAGAAAGTAATAACATTGATCGATAAAATTCGGACGGTTTACGATCACCAATATTAGAATCAGAAAAAAATTTATCTAATTTAGCATTTTCACTCAATGAATGTCTCTCTATTAAAATCTGTTTTAAGGCTGAAAATCTATTGGTTTCAGGTGGATTTTTAATAAAATCTAAAATGGTTACAATAACTTCTTGTGGAAGTGCAGTTATTGTATATTCATATTTTGTTGTTTCCTGTGTAATATTTTTTGTACTAAATTGCATTTCAGCATGATAGAACCATGCTTCTGGACAATTAGTCCAAAACTGTGGTAATTTAACAGAAGTAGCACAAACTTCCCTAATATTTTGTCCTATATAAGGATTTACTAATTCCTCTTGAAAATTATTTTCAAAATCAATAAGAGAATCATTAATATTTTGTGTCGGTGTAGATAAATGTACATTGTGTTGATTTGGAGAATGAAACATTTTGATTATGTGTATATGAATGTATATGAATGTATATATAGTATATAAACAATATCTTATATTATAAATGTGAAATGGAAATTGTGTTTAAACTCAATTGGCGAGAAAACCGCTGAACGGATCCTCACGAAACTTTGCACACCTAGGTATTTTCACCCGGTAATTGCTATAGGCATATTTTTAATCTGATTAAAAGTCAGGGATGGGCACCTCCCATACAAAATTTTCCTTTTTTTCGTAATATCTCTTGAAATATTTGTACTAGAATAATGAAAATTTTTGTGAAGGAATAATATAAAAATACATACTCAACGGATAAACAATTTAGGTCTTGGTAAAGCAGGGATGGGCACTCTCCTCCCATATAAACTGAAATTTTCACAGCGAATATCTCTGGAAATATTTGTAGTAGGGTACTGAAAACTGGTGTGAGGGCATATGAGATAACTATGTATTAAACGGGAAAAACACTAGGTCTTGGTAAAGCAGGGATGGGCACCTCCCATACAAACTGAAACTTTCACAGCGAATATCTCTGGATATATTTGTAGTAGGGTACTGAAAACTGGTGTGAGGGCATGTGAGATAACTATGTATTAAACGGGTAAAAACGCTAGGTCTTGGTAAAGCAGGGATGGGCACCTCCCATACAAACTGAAATTTTCACAGCGAATATCTCTGGAAATATTTGTAGTGGGGTACTGAAACCTGGTGTGAGGGCATGTGAGATAACTATATATTAAACGTGAAAAACACTAGGTCTTGGTAAAGAAGGGATGGGCACCTCGCATACAAACTGAAACTTTCACAGCGAATATCTCTGGAAATATTTGTAGTAGGGTACTGAAAACTGGTGTGAGGGCATGTGGGATAACTATGTATTAAACGTGAAAAACACTAGGTCTTGGTAAAGCAGGGATGGGCACCTCGCATACAAACTGAAATTTTCACAGCGAATATCTCTGGAAATATTTGTAGTAGGGTTCTGAAAACTGGTGTGAGGGCATGTGAGATAACTATGTATTAAACGGGTAAAAACGCTAGGTCTTGGTAAAGCAGGGATGGGCACCTCCCATACAGACTGAAATTTTTACAGCGAAAATCTCTTGAAATATTTATAGTAGGGTACTGAAAATTGGTGTTGGGCATATGAGTAATTACGTACTGAACGGACAAAAAAAAAATAAGAAAACTATCTTTGACGTCAAGAATGATATTTTTCTATGTAACTTTTTTGGACTAACTCAATATGCTAATATTTTTCAAAGCACGTGGTGTGAAACCCGCGGGTAACCTCTAGTATATATATATATAAGTACAAATATAAGTATATACTATATTTGATACAGCTCACCAGCTCGAAATTGTCATGATTTTTTTTTTTTTTTTTGTAGTGGTTGTTAACGTTTTCTTCTCGAGGTTTCACGTTTGAAAAGAGTTCGTAACAATAATAAAAAGGATCACTCTACTAATTGTGTGTAATTATGGCGAAATATGCGTTTTGTTGAAACGTTCTTGTGGCTCTAGTTTTCAAATAGCTTAACAGTTTTTAAATTTTGAATGCTTTCTCAGGCCTTTGACGTAGTGACATAGTTTTAATTCTGTTGTTATGGCTGTTCGGATACCACCACTGAGTGAAAATGTTATTGCTTCTTCTTTTTCTATTGGTAGCTCAAAAATATGTTGATGATGTCCAATTGATGCCAGAAAGCATTTAAAGATTTTTGCCAGCTGTTAATCTTGCTGCTCCAGTCAATGTGTATTTAATTCGGCGCTATTGTTTGAATAGATGGTGAAAGTTATACTGACTCTGAAGTAGATGTTTGGGACATAGAAGTTTGGTGTGGTGACTAAGTGGCCAAAAATATTTCCTCAATTTCAAGCATTAGATCATCTATTATGTAGGTGAGTTGTGGTTGTTGTTTGCACCGTCTTCAATGTCTTAAAATGTTGCGACACGATCTCGATCGATAAAGTTAATCAAATTAAGCACAATATTTATATCCGATGATGATGGAGTTCTTCTGTTTTAATATATTCAATTTTCTCCTGGCAGGATCGCCAATTGTAGTTATATATGTTATATATGTATAATTATTTTTAATAATAAAATAATTTATTGTTCTTTACAATTCAAAAATTTTAAATATATAATATAATAATTCAAAAATTTTCTTCCGTTGATTTTAAAATACAAAAGGTAACATGAATAATATTTAAAATACAAAGTAAAATAATAACAAGTATAATAACATTTAAATTCCTACAATACTCATACTCATTACTTGCATTTAATATTAATATATATATCACACTATTAAAAATCGATAGTATAAGTCATGCCCAGCACAAAAGTGGGAGTCAAAAGCTCTCATAACTCAAAAGTACTCATACTCATTACTTGCATTTAATATTAGTATATAAACCCACCATTATAAATCGACAGTATGAGTTATTTCTAGCAAAAAAAGTGCGAATCAAAGTGCTCATAACTCAATAGTACTCATATTAATTTTTCGCGTAAAACATGCTCATTACAATAAGTCATTGTAAATTAATAGCGTAGTGTATCAATTACTCATAGCTCAAACGTACTCATACCATAAGAGTCATATAAGAGTCATATAACAATTCACATTCAACGTAAGAACTTCAATACTCAAGTCATTTCAGTTTTAGGAAAAGTCCAACGTGTTCATATGTAGCTGAAGTGTACCCATAATAAAAACAACCAACTCCAATTCCAACAAATTGTCATTTGCCATTGTTACTGCCACTTTTCACAAATATAAATCCTCGGCAAAAAAAATCTAGAAACATTTTGGCTTTAAAATTTTTTTTGCTTTTCAATTTATTTTCTTTTCAATTTTTTCTCTTTTCAATTTTTTCTCTTTTCAATTTTTTTCTCTTTTCAATTTTTATCAACATCATAATCCCGTTTCAACTATAAAACTTATCTGACTAAACATTTCTACGCATTTCTCTCTACTCACAAATATTTACACATAGATAATAACCATTTTAAGCCACCACGGCGTATGAGTGACATTTTACCTGGCGTGTGTAAATATGTAGGGTACGAGTATAACTCATTTCAGCAATGCTGAACAGCTAGTTGATGGGGTTTTAAGTTGTCATGCATGACATAGCGCACAAATGACTAGTGATGGGCGAGTCCGAGATGTTTAGACAATCGAGAGAATCGCCATCGTTGCAAAATCACAATCGAGTCAAAAGTTGACTCGCTCCTCGACTACACAATCGAGATGTTTTTGCGATTGTTCCGAGTCGGCGAGTCGGAGGTTGTTTCGATGACATCTCGACTGCACAAGCGAGATGTTTTTGCGATTGTTCCGAGTCGGCGGGCCGGCTGTTGTTTTGATGATAGGTTTTAGTTGATAAAATAAACTGAATGAGGTTTGTTGATAAAGAAAGTAGGATTTTTAATGGAAGTGAGGCAAATACATAAATAAATTAACCAAATTGAAAAATATGCTATACATAGACGCTGCATTATTGCAATCACAACTAAAGAGTGTCGTGTATAATAATAATAATTAATTATTTAAACATTAATCAATTTTCTGAAGTGAGACGCTTATGAAACAAATGAATTTTACGAGTAGCAACAATGGCAATAGATTTGTACCACTCTGTATGTTTTGTAAAGCAATTTTAATATTCAAGCGGCAAAAACAAATATTATGTATTTTTTGCAGCGAGTCCGAGATGTTGTAGGGTTGCTTTGAAAACGAGAGGAATCGTTGGCGAGTCTGAGATTTTTTTAGCGATTGTTTCGAGTGACGGCCATTTACGACTTGACTCGAATACGAATGAAAACTATCGAATAAAACATCTCGGACTCGCCCATCACTACAAATGACATGATACTAAATCAGCAACAAAAACAATAACAACAACAACAATAATGTGTACTAACAATAATCATACACAACTAGTACGAAACCTTCAGCTGTGCTTCCCGTTATTTGCTCTAATTATCAAGCTACATATACCTACGCGTAAATTTGTTTTTAACACGCTTTTGTTAGCTTCACCTGTATGTATGTATGGATGTATGTATGTATGTATGTATGTATGTATGTATGTATGTATGTAACTTCATCCCATCCTAAAAGTTGTAACATTTAACTAAATTAACTAAATTATTATATCTTTCAAACATTCACTTTTATTGTGTTCTCTCTATTATTTCTATTCTCCTCCGGATTCGAAACATGACATCAACAGCCCAACGGCATCACATAGTAGGACATTCAACATTATATTTTATGCTTCATTGCGGCTTTTATGTTATCTTTCTTCAAAATAGCCTCTATGAATTTCAATGCACTCCCGTATATAAGCCAATAACTAACAAACTTGCAGGGTACGGAAAAACTCACTCACGAACGCTCAAAAATACATTCTTCTCATATCACAAACAAATGTTCAAAGAAAAACGTATAACCACTCAAATAGCGAGCGAACTAACGCACAACAGCCAGCGATCGCTCATAGCGATGGAGATAAACTCAATGCATAAATTTACTCAAAAATGAAGCTTGTAGCTTTCTGTTTTGGGTTTGTTGTATTTGCAATGAAATCATACATACGTATGCAAAGCAAGAACTGGTTTTGTTTGTAATTCATTTAATAGTAAATGCTGAATCAACGAAAAGGAACCCTAATTCTATGATTGCATTTCACGTTTGGAAAGCAATTGTTATACAATGTTTTGTAAACGTGAGGTGAAAAAAATTTCTCTAAAAAAAAAAAAAAAAAAAAAAAAACTGCGCCACTCGGGACTCGAACCTGAGCTGCTTGGTCCGTAGGCAGCATACCTCACCATTAGGCTACAATCGCATTCGGAATTATGTTGTCTACATTCGAATTTATTCAATCAGGTTTCTTTTTTTTTTGTTCTTTTCAAATGCTAACGCTCAAATGCTTTACCACAACTTGGGTATGGTCAGAAACACAGCACAAAACGCAACAGCGGTAGTATATATACATATTTTTGATAATTGTGATGAGCGACGCTTGATGAAAAATTTGCGTTAATGAACGCTCTGCTTGTACTACAAAAGCAAATTGCGCTTCAAACTGAGTTTCTGAACTAAACCCTCCTCTTCACCTTCTGATTGTAAAACATAACAAAACGCTTGGGAAATTTTGTATTTCCAAACTAGTTTGGAAAACCTTGAATAAAATGGTTTGGAAAATATTGCATAATAAGCTAGTTTACTTCACTGCATATTGGGATTTTTGGTAGAAGTTATAAATACATATGTATGTAGATCTATTTCGGAGAACACCACATCCCATCAGACTTCTTTTTACTTTTATTCTTGCGTCCGCATAAAACATCCTTTAATGAAAAATTTCACTAAAAAGTTAAAAATAAATAATAGCTTAAAAAAACTAAAAAGCACGCTTTAATCTTAAAAATCGTACTAAAAATTGAGAAATAATTTAATTAGAAACAAAATGATGAACGAAAATATAAGTATTTAAGGAAAAGCGTGGGGGTGCTCAATAATATTTGAACATGAAAATATTCGATTCGTACAACTAGTACAAAAATATACCTAGTTGCGAAATTAAAGAGTACGATATATGAAATCTCAAAAAAGTCAAAATAAAATTATTAGTAAAAAAGCACCGATTTTAAATATTTTTTGACATACTGAGCACCCCACGCTTTTCCTTAAATACTTACATTTTCGTTCATCATTTTGTTCCTAATTAAATTATTTCTCAATTTTTAGTACGATTTTTAAGATTAAAGCGTGTTTTTTAGTTTTTTTAACCCTAATCCTCTAAAGTGAGCCTCTCAGTCTCACTTTAAAGTTTAAAAGCGAATAATTCGTAAACCAAAAAAGCTTTTTGCTTGAAATTTTGGGTATTCCTCCATTTGTGTTCATAAATTATGAAATAATGTTGATCTTTGGGCTATTTATTTATTTTAACCATTTTTTTTGCAATCGTATAAAATTGTAACGAAAAACCGAAAGTGAGCCTCAAAGACTCACCTTAAGTATCTTTATCGTAATAAGCTTACATTTCTAGAATTCAACTAAATTTTGAATCCGTTGTTTACACGGTTTATCCAGTGAGGTTTTTGCATTGTTAACTCACCATACTTCCCCCGGATTTTGGTGAATTCGTCGTATTTCACCATAGATCTTTAGATCATATGATGTCATAAAATTGTGGAGAACGGTAAAGTCAGCAATTTCAAAACCATTAAAATCTTATCATTTTCTATTTACTGAGATTCTAAATTACGGAAAAGATGCGTTCAGATAGGGAAACGAACGATCGTCTGCTTTTATGCGTCAGTAATTTCACCACGAACGTTGCGTTTTAAAACTTTTAAATTTGATCGCGGAAAATATATATTAGGGGCGATCATATGAAATATTTATTCATATTCATTTGATTCTTAGTTTTTCTCATTGTGTGCACGAAAACAAATTTATAACAGATGTAATAAAACTATTTGTTATGAACATTCAACAACTACAAAAATGTGTGAAAATTGCAGTTCATTAATATCCCCTATTTTATGAAATTACCTTTTTTATCTTTATATACTAAAAAAATTGTCATAAACCGTTATAAGAATGTATAAAAATGCTTCTGCATGCATTACTGCATAAATAAAAGTAAAAAACAAATACCAAAATAATGTGTTTCAAAATTTCCCCATAGGTGAGCCTCAGAGTCTCACTTTCGGTTTTACGTAACTTTTCAAAATTCGGTGATTAGGGTTAAGCTACTATTTATTCCTTTCATTCTGTTAGTTACGCTTCGCTGGTGCACGAGCAACACATGCAACAAATTTTCATTGTATCTACATATTATTATTTTTATACTCAGCTGTACTAGTACACAGAGTATTATCCCACCAAACATTTTTTGTTACCGGCAATACAAAAACGAGTCGTTTTGAAAATAAATATATTGCAAGCAATATCGAAATCTTACCGATTTCTTATTACTAGTCGGACTAAAACGTCCACCGAAGGCAACTCGAACAGTCGACTCGCTTTCTGATTACCTCAATGATTCGTTTTCTTATTACCTGAACGATTCGTTTCAAGGCTTTCTGATATTTTCATATCTCATCGCCAAGTAAAAACAATTATTTCAAATTTATTATAAAGGCAACAAATTGGCAAGAAGAGAAGGGGAAACAAATGTTTCTGATTTTTTGTAATAAGAAATCGATACGTTGCTGCAATAAATCAGAAATTTTGCCGGTTTCTCACAAAGGCAATAAATCGGCGAGTCGCCAATTTGTTGCCATAGACGATCATTGCCTATTTCTCGAGCTTTGCATGGTGGGATAGTTTTGATTTCCTAACGGTGGATTGTACGAACGAAATAATCGAGATGGATATAGACTTATATATATCGAAATGATCAGGGTGAAAAGAGAAATCGATTGAGCCATGTCCGTCCGTCTGTCCGTCTGTGCGCACGATAACTCGCGCAAAAATTGAGATATTTTGATGAAATTTGAAATGTAAGTTGGTATCAAGACAGGAACGGATGGTATTGAAAATGGGCGAAATCGGACCATGACCACGCCCACCTCCCCTATATAGTAAAAATCGGAAATTTTGTATCTCAGTCACTAATAGAGCTAGAGTGATAAAATTTCACACACGTATTGAGCTCAGGCCCTTATGAAGAAATATGGTGAAATTTTGAAAAATGGGCGGTGCCACGCCCACTTATTAAGGGGCAAACATTGAAAGTTTTATGAGTCATAACTCAGAAACCGTTGAAGATATATCGATGAAATTTGGTAGGCGTGATATACTTACTTAGGCAAATGTTTGGACGAAAAATTGCCAAAATCGGTTGACTACCACGCCCACTTTTATATATGGGTATTATAAAGTGGCCTAATAAAAACATTTTAAGCGATATCTTTGTCAAATATAAAGAGAATTCATTGAAATTTTGTGGCATGAGTTCTGCAATAGACCGAAAACAAAAAATTGAAAAATTTTGGAAAATGGGTATGGCACCGCCTCTTTTCAGACAAAGGAATCAACGAGATTTCGGAGCCCATAACTCGACAAATAATTGAGATATTATGATGAAACTTGGTTTATACACTTTTATAACTTGTGTTAATAGACACGCAAAAATTTATTGAAATCGGTTTATGACCACGCCCACTTTTTAACAAAGATATTTCTGGAACACCCTTTGGGAATTTGTAACGTGACATCTCTGTAAGGAGAAGTCATAAAGGAATGAAATTTTGCAGAAATAATAATATTCATATGCTTAGTTGGATGACTGATAAAAATATTGAAAATGGGCGTTGCTACGCCCACTTTATGCAGCACTCGTTTTATATAAAGTACCTACACCGTGTTTCCATCAAACGCAAACAAACTATGAAAGCGTACAGCTGAGTATCTAATGTTCGATTCCACTCGAACTTAGGCTTCCTTACTTGTTTATTTTTATCTTGCTGCTTATGTATGTATGTACATATGTAACTTTATTGTTGTTATACACTATTGTGTTGCGTAGGCAGTGTGTTCTATAATGGCGTAGAATTTATGTTGATAATGAGTTAATTAGATTTGTTTTTGTTTGTGCTTATTGCTTTTATTTTTGCTTTTTATTATTCTTTATACATTTTTCTATTATGACCTTGAACCCCTTGAACTTGAAAATAAGATTTGCTTTTATTGTTTTAATGACACTCAAGTACATATGTACGAAGCGTACAGAGGATAAGCACTTTCAAAGCGCTTTAGCAAGATGTGGCAACAGTGTTGAGCTACTACAATTTTCTATACATTATTCCAACTATGCGATGGTCACCTTATTTAAATAATAAACAAGCCTAATTGACATTGAGCAGATTGCAAGTGGCTCTAAGCGCCCGTCAGTAGTTTTTAGCGAACAAAATAAATTAAATAAGTGTTGCTTGAGTGGAGTTTCATATTAAATATTAAATAGCTCTTGGTATCAAAAAAGCAATAATTTTACCGCTTTTACGCTTATTTTCCTTTATATAATAAATTCAATATTCCACCCACTCGATTTCCAGTTTTCCTTAAAACCAGAGACCAACATAACTGTTAAGTTTTTTCTAAGTGTCCTAAAATAACAGTTTCATGTAAACACAAAAGCATAACAGTTGAGCAACGCCGATAACACTTATTGTTTACAGACCAGCTGTTTCCGTCAGTGGGAAACTTTTATTTTCAATTTTTTTCCGTCACTGTTGGACAGTGACGGTTATCTTTGAGCAGCGAAAAATTTCTGTCGCGAAAGGACGGATATTTCGGGCAGAGAAAAAATAAAAGTCTTTTGTGCATGTATGTGTCGCGCGCACGTACATGTGCCACTCCTTTGAGGATGAACATATGAAATGCATATGTACATACATACATATGTATGTATGTTTGTAATTATACTAAATGGTACGCCGGTATGCCTGCGATCTGGTGGAATGGAAAGCAGGTATTGCAATTTTCCATGTTTATTATACATTAATGAATCTTTTGTTTAACACTTTTTCCCATATACATATGTACATACATATGTACACATGTAACGACTTCTGTTTATAGATTAGGTAGTCACCTTTTATTTATTTTTATTTTAAGTGAGAGGCTGTAAAATCTTAATACCAAAACAATAAATTCGTTATTTTTAATAAAGCCGAACTCTAAGTCTTAAAAATAATAATATAAAATAGTTATGGACATAGGTATGTACCTGCGTACTACTAAGATTAACTATGATATGTTAATATGTATGTAAGTACATATGTACATATGTAAATATGTATGCATGTATAAGAATTGCAGAAATATGCAAAGCCGACGGCAAATGAACTGGTGCTTCTTTGACACATTTTCGCTAGTTCTGAACCAGAAATTCTGTTCTCTAGTTACTTATTAACTTCCTGCAGAGTAGATATGTAAAAAAATTCAGATACTTGCCTTTATAATTAAATACCTACCTACTATATTAATATGTATATAAATATGTAAGTAACGAATCTAATATCAAAGTATATTTTAATACATATACATATTATGTATTAACTAAATAATTCAAGATAAAATTCCTGTCCATACCTGCTAAGTTACAAAATTGGTTATTTTAAATACAGTCATACTACGAACACAAATTTTCTTCCATTTGTACACATGCGTATGCGCACGAACGTGCATGCATATCTACATATGCAAACATATTTTTCAGCAACACTTTTCTTTATCCCTCTGTTTTTAACTGTTATCAAAGGACGGAAAAAAATAAAAGTCTCATTGAAACCGTCACTTGCTGAGGGATATTTTTGAGTGTTGAAAAATAACTCTTAAATGGCAACAGAAAAAAGATCGTTGAGAGAGGTTGCCCACGGTGAGAAACACTTTGAGTGAAAGAGTTTTCTGTTTCAGTCAGTGGGAAACACTTTGCGCTCACCATTTTTGTGTTTCCGTCAGACTGAAATGGAATGAAAATAAGTGTTAACTGTTAAAGTTGGTCTCTGCTTAAAACACATAACCACGAGCAGAAAATATTTATTAGCTGTAACAATTGTATTTTTTTTTTGTATTCTTATAAAATTTCAATTTTTGTTGTCGGTTTTTATTGTCATTTTTTATTGTCACTTTCACTAATCTTTTCTATTCTCCATTTCTTTCTTATTTTTTTCTCCGCTTAATGCGATAAACTTTTGGCATATTTCGAAGACCATGAACACTAACTAACAGCTGTTGTTAGCTTGTACATATTCTCATAAACATATATAAGCATACCCAGCCAGCAAGGTTCCGTACATTTTACGAATATTGCGATTTACGAGCTATTCTCGAATAATATAATATAATATAATATAATATAATATAATATAATATAATATAATATAATATAATATAATATAATATAATATAATATAATATAATATAATATAATATAATATAATATAATATAATATAATATAATATAATATAATATAATATAATATAATATAATATAATATAATATAATACAATGGCGCTATTATAACTCTGACGAGTTTTATGGCCGAGCTTCTCTCCCAATTCGAGGAGTGCTCCTTTTTGTTTTTCCTACTAATTGGGTGGACCTACAGTTTTATGCCGGCTCCGAACGGCGAATGCATTTTTTGTGAGAAGCTTTTTCATGGCAGAAATACACTCGGAGGGTATGCCGCCCACTGCCGAGAGGTGACCGCTGCTCTTAAAAAACCCAATAATTGGATTTTTACTAATTAGAAAAATTGTTTTGGTGTTTTGCTCGGACCGTGGTTTGAACCCGAGACCTCTGGCATAGCAGGCGAGCACTCTACCCACTGCACCACAGCGAATAAGAAAACAATAACAAAAGAAGCTTTTTTCTATCATGTCAAAAAAAAAAGAAAACGAAAAATTTCAAACTCAATATTTTAAAAGTAACTATGTATGTTTGTAAAATTTCCACATTTACGATAAAAAAACGGACGTAAAAAGATTCATATACGAGTACTTTTTCGATACATTTACGACACTCGTAGGCAATGAACGTTTTAAAGCGAAACAGTATTCGTAGGCGAATCGTAAACGGATTTCGTAAACGATATTTTATTAGAGTTTTCTTCGAGAAAACATCAGTTTACGAGCTCGTTTACGATGATTTTGCTGGCTGGGTACTTTAGTACTTATGTATGTATATTTCGTGACTTTTTATTAGTGCGATTTCATCACAAACAAATTCCCAAAAATTTTCTTTATTGTTATTATTTTTGTTTTTCCTTCTTATTAACTACTTCCTTTGACTCACACACACTTTGACGACTTTGCGCATCAACTTTGTATGCCAACAAAAAAAGAAGAAAAACAACGATACCACGTAGATACATACATACATATATTAGAACAAAAGTGACCATGCACTAGTGGCGAACAGCCAGACACGCAATGCGGCAGTGTCAATCTTCTGTAACAAGCCACTTTAATCAGAGAGACAACACGAATGAGACCTGTTTATGACATGCCAATAAGTTTGTACGTGTAGGTAGATATGTGTGTGTGTGTGGGAGTATGTAGGAGCCCTGCAGGGAACTCAATAACTAGTGAGCAAAATTTCTAGTTCCGAACTAGCGAAAAGGTGTCTAAAGGGAACTAGATCAATTGTAGTTAGACCGTCACCAGTTCAAAAGGAGTGAATTGAGTGACCATTATAAGAAACACTTTGATTTGTATGCAATTTCGAAGTGACAAAAATTCTATGAAAATTTTTCGTTCGTTCAATTGCCGTCGGCTTTGTATATTTCTGCAATTCTCAGATGTTTAGTGATGCATTTTATATAAAGACTTTTCTATTTGCATCTTGTATGAAATGAAATGTTCCCCTAATTATGCTTTTCCGATCCCTCAGGCTTATTTCTAATTTTTTTTATTTTATTACTTTTTAAATATTATTGAAAATTTTTATTAAATAAATAAATAAAAAAATATTAGTTAAAAAAAAAATAAAAAAAAAATTATCATCCACCATGTCACCGACAGGATTCGAACCCACGCCCCTCAGATTAAAAGGCACATGCGTTAACCAGTCGCCCATCGCGCTACTTGCATGAAGTGTGTCAAAGGCTGCACTTAAGCGGCAGATGCAAAACTGTAGAATTTGTAGGTACTTGTAGCTAGTTCAGAACTATCGAAATTGTGCCAATAAACGAACTAGTGTAAACTGTAGAATTTAGTACTAGTTCGGAACTATCGAAAATGTAGTGCAGAGAGGGACAATTGACACCTCCTAGGACATCGCCGTGTTAAATTCGCCAGTTGATAACATGCAAAAGAGATTTAGCTCGCACTAGTAGTGTCGAAAAATGCACTAGAAGCGACCTAGTTCGGAACTAGAGATTTTCCCTACAGGGAGTATGGAGGAATGTGTGTATGTGTTCGTGTGTAAATGCACACGTAACTGTAGGCGTGCATATGACAGATTTGTCAATTTGATTGCGGCACTTCAATGGTTTTTGCAGATTTTATTTGCTCATTAACTACATCGCACACTGGTCAGCCCCCATACACAAAAATCAGAAATGTTGGTGCTTCAAAAAGAAATTTCTGTCATGCATTTCCGTGGGAAATATATTGAATTTTATAGAAAACCTCCTTCTATACGCAATAGATACCATTAAATGTTACTTTGGCTCATTTAAAGTCAACACATTTAAAAAAAAATTTCTGGAAAAAGTTTGTGTAAATAAGTGTATTATGATTTTTGCGATATTTCAAGTTTGAGTGCTAAAAAAATGCGGATAACAATGGAAACGCAAGAAAAAGGTATGTTTCATGATTTAGCGAAAGAAAACAGTGAGAAAAATTTATTTTTAACAAAATACAAGATGAAGAAATCTTGAGTTTTCTATGAGCGTAATTTTCAAGCACTAGCATTTTCATTTAAACTTTTAAAAATTAAGGACCACTCTGGACCAGGTTTATAAGCAGATTTGAATTCTTTCAAGTCTTCTCTTAAGAAGCCTGTTTAAACATTTTTCCCTTTTTTTCCTTTTTTCTTAAAATATCATATTATTGCCCTTTGTATTGTTGCCCTTTTACGATTTTTGTACATATTTACATCGACTGTTTTCGACAAAACTTTATTTTCGATAAAATCTGAGTAATTGAGTTTTGTCCCACTCTCCATACAATTTTTTTTTGATCCCGCGAAATATCGCGGAATACTTTTTTTTTTATTGTAACTTTGTTATTTGACATCGGATTTTTAAAATCGAAATGTCATTAGTTTAGTCTTTGGAAGCTCTATATTTTCTTCTAATGTCCTTCTGACCTATGAAGTCGTTTTCACATAGTTAATTCACCTAACCAAGTTTTTCGTCCAAAATATCCATTTTGTTTTAGAAGAAAAAAATCGCCAAAAATAAAGTTTTTATCGGATCTCTCTGATATTACTCTTAAAGTCTTTGCAATTAAACGGGCAAATTTCTAAAGGAATAAAACTTTCCCCATTTTTACAACTTTTTATAATAACTTAATTTGAAAATCAAAATTTTTTCAAAAATCGCAAAAAATCCACAAAACTTTGACTTTGACCAGCTATAGCTCAGCGAGTTTTTACTAAACCACTACAAGTTGTATGTCGTTTGAAGCGTATTTTAATTGCCTTTCGAGATACGAGATACTGCTTACGTTTATCGCATTTGTAACTCCAGCGAAAATAATTTTTGAATGAAGTAATAACAAAAAACACAAAATTACCGTTATCTCAAAAACCTAACCATAAAAAATTAAAAAAAAAAATAGTTCCAAGCTCAGCAGGTCAATTCCTATCCTCCCTCATTCCTGGTTTTCTTGGTATTTTTTGGCTGTGAACTAGCGTTAGTGGCGGGCGTGGATTACAATATATATGCTTTTAATTTTTCTGAAAGATGAGTCGTATAGTGGGACATCAATGTGCAAAATTTGGTTTCGGTAGGTCCATTTGTTTCCAAGAAATTGAGTTTTGTCCCACTCTCCATACAAATGAGACCAGTGTGCATCGTGGGCAAGCCCCACGCCCACCGTTGACTATGAAATAAATCTGTAGTTATTACACAAGACCAACAACAACAAATTAATAATAAAGTTATTACAAAGTATACAGAGGGCAGAGCACTAGAAGCACATGAAGGCTGAAAATAAAATATAATAATTTTTAATAAGCTTGCAATTGGAATTAACAAGGGAGGACGAGTCAGTCTTCAGCTGATCTTCACAAAGCAGTGCAGGTCTCCCTTTCAAAAAAAATTTTTTTTTTGTCCCTTAACCCTCTCAATATAAGCTTCAAATTTAGAGGCGGACTTTTACAACTTTTTTTTTCGACACTATCTAATGTCTACGTTAAGTTCGTACCGCTCATCATTAAATCTGCTTCGATACTCGCCATCGCTAAAGGTCCAGAAAAAACTTTACTTTCTTAAACCATCCTAATAAGAGCCAAAGAGCCTTGATCAAATTTGTGTAATGGTGCATGGTAAAACAAAAATATTAATTTGCGCTAGTTATATTCCACCGGGCTGTGCTGACTCTCTATATAAGCTCCATGTAGATAATATTACTAAGCTATATTCTAATAACTCAGAATGCAACATATGTATTTTTGGTGATTTCAACCTTGGTAATATTGAATGGTCAGATGATCATACTACTCAAGGTTTAATTCCTCATAATATTAATAGTTGTTCTGAGTCATATTTAGTTGATAATTTTTTAAGTTATGATTTAATTCAAGTAAATCATCTAAAGAATAAGCTTTCCAAAATTTTAGATCTGGTATTCATTAATGACAATATGCTCTTTACCATTTATGAATGCTTGGATCCTTTCTCGATTTCTACTGTCCATCACATTCCGCTTGTTTTAAGCCTAGAATTTTATATTTTCCAAAGCGTAAATTCGAAAGTTAGTTTGCATAGTTTTTGTTTTAAAAGGTGTGATCTTAATATTATTAACAATGAAATTTTAAATGTTGATTGGGATTTCTTGCTAGCTGATTCACATGTTGCGGAATCCTTTGATATTTTTAAAGCTAAAATCTTGGATATATTTCATAAGAATATACCCATTGTTCGTAAGCATAATTATAAAATTCCTTGGTACACAGAGAATCTTAAAAGACTAAAGAACTTGAGAAATAAATCATTCAAGAAATTTCGTAACTCGCATTCAAACACTAATAGAGCAAATTTTTTGCGTTACTCAAAAAAGTTTAATACTTTAAATAAACATCTTCATCGTAAGTATGTACGTAAGTTCGAGCGTGGTATAAAATCTAATCCGAAGGCTTTCTGGCGGTATGTTAAGTCCAAGAAGTCACGTTCAAGTATCCCATCTCAAATGTTTTATAATAATACTAAAGCCTCTTCGACTAAAGAGGCTGTTGATCTTTTTGCCGATTTTTTTAGAGCTAATTTTTTGAATCTGACTCGGAATCTGTAAACTATTCAGTAACGAAAGCTGATTCTCCGTTAAACTTTGGTTCGCTCTCCCTCACACTTGAAGATGTTGTTGAAGCTATACAGAGCATAAAGCTTTCTTCTCAAATTGATGTTGATGGACTATCATCTTTTATTTTCAAGAATTGTTTGGCTTTTGCATATCCACTTTTATTAATTTTTAATAAATCCTTGGACAGTGGGGAGTTTATTGAGGCCTGGAAAATTACCTCTATTACACCTATTTTTAAATCAAGCAATAAGAATAACATCAGCAACTATCGTCCAATCTCTAAGCTATCTACGACCTCTAAACTCTTTGAATATATAGTTAAGGAAAAAGTTTATTTCTCCGTTAAACGTTTAATTTCTTTTAATCAGCATGGCTTTATGTCTGGTAGGTCAACAGTTACTAACCTGGCCGTTTTTTCTGAATTTTGCATAAATGCGTTTAATAATCATCTCCAAGTTGACACAGTGTACACGGACTTCTCGAAAGCTTTGACAAAGTAAGCCATTCGATGTTACTTTCCAAACTGCTAAGTTTCGGATTCCACTCAATATTCCTAAAATGGTTGGAATCGTATCTTTCTGATCGCTTGTGTGCTGTAGTGGTTGATAATATCTCCTCATACTCTTTTGTTGCCTCCTCAGGTGTACCCCAAGGTAGTATCCTAGGACCTCTGCTTTTTGTTATTTTCATTAACGACATTTCAACATGTTTTTCCTATTCCAAATTTCTTTTGTATGCTGATGATCTAAAGATTTTTAATACTATCTCCTGCCTTTCTGACTCTTTCAACCTTCAATGTGATCTTAATGCAGTTGTAGCTTGGTGTCAAAAAAATCGTCTTCATCTGAATGTAAACAAATGTGTCCACGTATCCTTCTCTAAATCTCGTAACTTATTACCTACTTCATACTCTATAGGGGAGTCATCTCTAAGGACCCTTACTGAATATTCTGATCTAGGAGTAATATTTGATATCAAATTTCTCTTTAATAGCCATATTGATTTAACCATAGCGAGGTCGTATTCCACTTTGGCACTTGTCC
The DNA here is from genome assembly GCA_960531455.1 of Urophora cardui. Classification (NCBI taxonomy): domain Eukaryota; kingdom Metazoa; phylum Arthropoda; class Insecta; order Diptera; family Tephritidae; genus Urophora; species Urophora cardui. Next base: position 127,766,241 of record OY482673.1, read on the forward strand.
GAAGGTTTGGCTCTGACTTTACGGATCCATACACATTAAAACTGCTATATACATCTCTTGTGCGCGCCAAACTAGAATATGCTTCGTTTATTTGGAGTCCGTATTATGATTGTCATATTAAAAGACTCGAGCGTGTTCAAAAAACTTTTTTACGTTTTGGATTGAGATCCGTGAAGTTCACTGAGCCAATCCCTTCTTATAATGCCAGGTGCTTACTAATTAATCTTAAGTCCCTAGAGACCAGAAGGACTATGCTCTCTCTTTCGTTTATTTTCGACATACTCAACGGTACGATCGATGCTCCAATTCTTCTTGAACGCATAAGCTTTCTTATCCCGCGAAGAAGCCTTCGGAGTAATGAGTTTTTTTACTTGGAATGTGCTAGAACCCAGTATGCTTATTACGCTCCTATTCTGCGAGCCTTACGAGAATTCAATGCGATCTCAAATTCTGTAGCATTTGATTTTTCTGCATCTAAGTTTTCTTTTAAAGTATTACTTAATGAGCTGTTGCCTTAATTATTCTAATTTTATGTAAGTATATAGTTAATTTTATGTAAGTATAAAGTCAATTAATCTGAATGGAATTTATTAATTTCTAGATTATAGATTAAGTTAACTACTATTTGATTGTATTTGTTAACTTATGGAATCATAAATAAATAAATAAATAAATAAATAAAAAAAAAAAAAAAAAAATAAATAAAAATTAATACCACCCCCTAAATTCGGACATACGCATCTTTAAAGGCATGTGCAAAGTAAATAAAAAATCTACGCATGTGTGTGTTCGACTCTTTTTGCATCATATCTGCGACGCCTATTATGTTACCAGTTAGTTTGCTTGCCGCTGAACATAATAAAAATTTAATTAACCTTGACTCATTGCCAAATGACGACGAGACGATGTAGTTGAGTGGCTGTGCGTCAGAGTCAAAGTCCCATGCGACGGCAAAGAGCCGCCGCTGCACACAAGTAGCAAATCAATAAAAGGTAAAATAAATAATAGCTTAAAAAACTAAAAAACACGCTTTAATCTTAAAAATCGTACTAAAAATTGAGAAATAATTTAATTAGAAACAAAATGATGAACGAAAATATAAGTATTTAAGGAAAAGCGTGGGGTGCTCAGTATGTCAAAAAATATTTAAAATCGGTGTTTTTTTACTAATAATTTTATTTTGACTTTTTTGAGATTTCATATATCGTACTCTTTAATTTCGCAACTAGGTATATTTTTGTACTAGTTGTACGAATCGAATATTTTCATGTTCAAATATTATTGAGCACCCCCACGCTTTTCCTTAAATACTTATATTTTCGTTCATCATTTTGTTTCTAATTAAATTATTTCTCAATTTTTAGTACGATTTTTAAGATTAAAGCGTGTTTTTTAGTTTTTTAAGCTATTATTTATTTTTGACTTTTTAGTGAAATTTTTCATTAAAGGATGTTTTATGCGGACGCAAGAATAAAAGTAAAAATGATGGGATGTGGTGTTCTCCGAAATAGATCTACATACATATGTATATATAACTTCTACCAAAAATCCCAATATGCAGTGAAGTAAACTAGCTTATTATGCAATAATTTCCAAACCCTTTTATTCAAGGTTTTCCAAACAAGTTTGGAAATACAAAATTTCCCAAATGTTTTGTTATATTTTACAATCAGAAAGTGAAGAGAAGTTGAGGTGAAGCATTTGAAAAGAACAAAAAAAAAAAAAAGAAACCTGATTGGATAAATTCGAATTTAGACAACAAAGCTGCGAATACGTTTGTAGCGTAATGGTGAGGTATGCTACCTACGGACCAAGAGGCTCAGGTTCGAGTCCCGAGTGTCGCATTTTTTTATTTTTTTTTTATTTTTTTTTTTATTTTTAGAGAAATTTTTTTCACCTCACGTTTACAAAACATTGTATAATAAATAATAGCTTAAAAAACTAAAAAACACGCTTTAATCTTAAAAATCGTACTAAAAATTGAGAAATAATTTAATTAGAAATAAAATGATGAACGAAAATATAAGTATTTAAGGAAAAGCGTGGGGTGCTCAGTATGTCAAAAAATATTTAGAATCGGTGTTTTTTTACTAATAATTTTATTTTGACTTTTTGAGATTTCATATATCGTACTCTTTAATTTCGCAACTAGGTATATTTTTGTACTAGTTGTACGAATCGAATATTTTCATGTTCAAATATTATTGAGCAGCCCCACGCTTTTCCTTAAATACTTATATTTTCGTTCATCATTTTGTTTCTAATTAAATTATTTCTCAATTTTTAGTACGATTTTTAAGATTAAAGCGTGTTTTTTAGTTTTTTAAGCTATTATTTATTTTTGAATTTTTAGTGAAATTTTTCATTAAAGGATGTTTTATGCGGACGCAAGAATAAAAGTAAAAAGAAGTCTGATGGGATGTGGTGTTCTCCGAAATAGATCTACATACATATGTATGTATTTATAATTTCTACCAAAGGTCCCAATATGCAGTGAAGTAAACTAGCTTATTATGCAATATTTTCCAAACCCTTTTATTCAAGGTTTTCCAAACTAGTTTGGAAATACAAAATTTCCCAAACGTTTTGTTATATTTCACAATCAGAAAGTGAAGAGAAGTTGAGGTGAAGCATTTGAAAAGAACAAAAAAAAAAGAAACCTGATTGAATAAATTCGAATTTAGACAATAAAGCTCCGAATACGTTTGTAGCGTAATGGTGAGGTATGCTGCCTACGGACCAAGGAGCTCAGGTTCGAGTCCCGAGTGTCGCATTTTTTTTTTTTTTTTTTTTTTTTTTTTATTTATTTTTAGAGAAATTTTTTTCACCTCACGTTTACAAAACATTGTATAAAAATGTAATTAGGCTTCCTTTTCGTTGATTCAGCACTTACTATTAAATTAATTACAAACAAAACCAGTTCTTGCTTTGCATACATATGTATGTACATGCGATTGTTTTTATTGCAAACACAACAATGACAAAACAGAATGTTGTTACACAAAACACAAAACCAGTTCTTGCTCTGAATACGTATGTATGTATGTACATTGTACATGCGGCTGATTTCATTGCAAATACAACAAACCCAAAACAGAAATGTACAAGCTTCATTTTTTTGAGTGAATTTATGCATTGAGTTTATCGCCATCGCTATGAGCGATCGCTGGCTGTTGTGCGTTAGTTCGCTCGCTATTTGAGTGGTTATACGTTTTTCTTTGAACATTTGTTTGTGATTTGAGTAGAATGTATTTTTGAGCGTTCGTGAGTGAGTTTTTCCGTACCCTGCAAGCTTGTTACTTATTGGCTTGTATACGGGAGTGAATGGAAATTCATAGAGGCTATTTTGAAGAAAGGTAACATAAAAGCCGCAATGTAGCATAAAATATAATGTTGAATGTCCTACTATATGATGCCGTTGGGCTGTTGATGTCATGTTTCGAATCCGGAGGAGAATAGAAATAATAGAGAGAACACAAAAAAGTGAATGTTTGAAAGATATAATAATTTATTTAAATTAGTTAAATGTTTCAACTTTTAGGATGGGATGAAGTTACATACATACATACATACATACATACATACATACATACATACATACATACATACATACAGGTGAAACTAATAAAAGCGTGTTAATAAAAGCGTGTTAAAAAGAGAAGAAATGTCACGGGAATGGTCTGAAAAGTAATGAAATTTTCCAGCAACCACGGGAAATCAAGCGATAAATGATCAACAGCAGCAAAAGCAGAAGAAAGTTGAAAGAGAAAAACGCAGCAAAGCGATCGCAAAATCCAACAATTTTTAAATGTAAAAAAATAAAAAAAGAACTAGAAGTATATTCTCACTAACGCTCTTCAATTCCTTTTCAGCAGCACAATCTAACCGCTGATCGCTAACCGGCAAGAAAAAGGAAGGAATGGGAAGAAGAAGAACAAGGAAATTTACTAGAACTAGAAGTAGAATAGGAATAAAAATAATAAGAATAAAAATAAGAAGAGTAAAAAAAGAAGAAAATAAAAAGAAGAGGAAGATGATGTAGAAGAAGAAGAGTAAGAGTCGAAGAAGAATAACGGAATTAAGTATCAAAATTTAATATCTTATAACAACTCGCTCTCTCTTTCACTCGCCTTTCCCTTTTCACTTTCATTCAAAGAGGTAATTTTAACTAAACTAAGAAATTTAACTAAACTAAGAAAGATTATTATACTCAGCTGTACTAGTACACAGAGTATTATAGTTTTAATCACATAACGGTGGATTGTAACAGAATGAAATAATCGAGATAGATATAGACTTATATATATCAAAATGATCAGGGTGAAAAGAGAAATCGATTGAGCCATGTCCGTCCGTCCGTCCGTCCGTCTGTCCGTCCGTCTGTAAACACTCTAACTCGCTCAAAAATTGAGATATTTTGATGAAATTTGAAATGCAAGTTGGTATGGAGACTGGGACGGTTGGTATTGAAAATGGGCGAAATCGGACCGTGAACACGCCCACTTTTGCTATATAGAAAAAATCGGTAATTTAGTATCTCAGTCACTAATATAGCGGGAGCGATGAAATTTTACCCACGTGTTGAGCTCAGGCCCCTAAAAAGAAATTTGATGAAATTTTGGAAAATGGGCGGTGCCACGCCCACTTATTAAGGGTCAAACATGGAAAGTTTTATATGTCATAACTCAGAAACCATTGAAGATATATCGATGAAATTCGGTACGCGTGATTTACTTACTTAGGCAAACGTTTGAACGGAAAATAGTTAAAATCGGTTGACGGCCACGCCCACTTTTATATATTTGTATTATAAAGTGACCTAATAAAAACATTTTAAGCCATATCTCTGTCAAATATAAAGATCTATCATTGAAATTTTGCTGCATGAGTTCAACTATGGACATAAAACACAAACATTTTGGAAAATGGGCGTGGCACCGCCTCTTTTTAGAAACAGGAATATACGAGATTTCTGAGCCCGTAACTCGACAAATAATTTATATATAATGACGAAACTTGGTGTGTATACTTTTATTACTTGTGGTAATACATGTTCAAAATTTTAGCGAAATCGGTTTAACGACCACGCCCACTTTTATACATGGGAACTATAAAGTGACATAATAAAAACATTTTAAGCGATATCTTTGTCAAATATAGAGATAATTCATAGAAATTTTGTGGCATGAGTTCCACAATAGACCGGAAAAAAAATATAAAAATTTTGGAAGATGGGCGTGGCACCGCCTCTCTTTAGACAAAGGAATATACGAGATTTCTTAGCCTATAACTCGACAAATAATTGAGATATTATAACGAAACTTGGTTTATACACTTTTATAACTTGTGTTAATAGACACGCAAAAATTTATTGAAATCGGTTATGACCACGCCTACTTTTTAACAAAGATATTTCTGGAACACCCTTTGGGAATTTGTAACGTGAGATCTTTGTAACTAGAAGTCAAAACGCGTGGCTACGCCCACTTTATGCGGCTCTCGCTTTATATAAAATACGCCGTGTTTCCATCAAACCCAAACAAACAATGAAAACATACAGCTGAGTATCTAATGTTCGATTCCACTCGAACTTAGGCTTCCTTACTTGTTTTTGATTTGGCAACGCTTCACCAACGTACGATTTTGTGGTCGAAACCAGGTCATTTGGCTGAATGTCACAACGGATATTGGCTTTCCGGTAATTCGATTTCAATATCGATATGATTGCTAGTTTATGGTTCGCTTAAGCAGTGCAATTGCAGAGGGAGAGTGCGGGGAAAGCGGTAAATGGCGAATGGTTTGTGGCGTGTGATGAGCGGAAAGTGGCGAGGGAAATGCGATTAAGTGCAAGTGGCATTTCATAAAAAAAAAACAGAATTCCATTTAAATATTAAACAAACTAGCACATGAAATTCATGCATACACTGTAAAAATTGTATTAATTAAATCCGACAATGATGTGGGAATCGAAGAGAAAATTTTGTTTTAAATTTTCGCAATATTTGTATTTGAAAGAAATCAAAGAAAAAAATCAACATCTCAATTTATATTGTGTTGTTGTTCCGGCTTCAGGTCAAAAATTTTCTTTTTATTATAAAAGAAATAAAAATCAAGTTTTCATTTTCCGATATATTTCGGTTGCACAACGGCAACCGTCTTCAGGGTCGAAAACTATTAACAAACACAAAGCAATACATTAATTATGTATGTACGTATATAGAAACATTAACAATAATTCGCACATAAAATTATATACATACACTTGTTACACGTCCTTCCCGTGTGACGTGAAGCTTAATACTAATTATCTGTTAGTAAATGTTTAAATAAGTGCGCGCAATTGTCAGTATTAGTCTTGTAGTTCAGTCTTATGTTCGTGGGTGTGTTAATTATGTGCAGCATTTCCAGCGTGAATCGATTGCTGTAATTTCGTTCCTGTTGAAGAATCGTCGCTTCGTTGAAATTCGGAGAGTGACCGGTGGTTGCACAGTGGGCGCTAAGTGCTGTTTTGTGGTTTCGCATTTCGTGACATTGTTTAAAATCTGTTTTATGTTGCGTTATTCTTGTTTTTAATTTTGACTTCGTTGTACCTATATATATACTATTGGACTGTTCCTGATTTTTGCCGTTACATGGAATCTTGTAAACTACGTTGCTTCTTTCGGTTGTGGGTATTTTAGATTTTACATTGTTGAAAAATTGCTTCAAATTGTTCGTTGGTTTGTGTGCTATTTTTATTTTTCCTTTATCATAGCAATCTGACTTTGATAGCCGTTCCGATAATTTTGGTACGTAGGTTAATGACTTATATATCACAGGTGTTGTTGATTTTTGAAGACAATTACAACATTTATATCTCTTCAATAGGGTTTTTATAATCTTATCGGGAAAATCATTACTTTTTAATATCACAGTTATTTCTTTTCCAATTTCTTTGTGGAAAATTGCGTCTGAAGTTTGCATCATTCTACGTATACAGCTACTTCTGTATTTATTATCATGGACTTTGGATGTTTAGAGTGAAAGTTTATCATTCTTCCTTATGCAATTGGCTTTTTGTACCATTTTAATTTTAACTGATTACCAAATCTATTTATAATGGAGTCAAGATAAGCTAATTTTCGGTCTTCTTCTGTTTCGATTGCAAATTTTATATTTTTGTCAAAGGAATTCAGTGCATTGAGTGTGGTTTGAACCTCATTTTCGTTTACTATTGCAAAAAGATCGTTAACATATTTGGTAAGTAATCTCGGTTTTCGTCCTAATTTTGTCATTGCAGTGTCCAAAAGTTTTTCCATTATAATATCGGCTATTACTGGGGAGATTGGTGAACCCATAGGTATTCGTTTTAATTGTGTGTATATATTATCGTTGTGTTTATATTATATTTTTCTAATTCAATTGGTTGCATGAAATTCATTGTTTATAATTATTTAAAATTAAATTTAGTATTTAAGAAAATTTTTAAAATAAAATTATTTTAATTGTTGGGGGTAAGTGGAAAAAATTGAATTAAATAAATTTCGTGCTAAGCACTAAAAAACTCTTTCAAGTAAAATTATTTTATTTCAAGAAGAAAATTGCAAATTTTGAGTATTTTGTTTTTTCGGGAATGAAGGTAGGAATTTGTAAGGACTTTTATAAGCACTTTTGGTATTTGGTGTGAGTAGTGTATAAAATCTTTTATAAGAACTTTTGATATTTAGTATGAGTAGTTTTTGGGGACTTTTATAAACTTTAGGCATTTGATGTGAGTAGTTTTTATAAGCAATTTTGTCAATTGGTGTGAGTAGTTTTTATAAGAATTTTGGCAGTCGCTATGAGTAGATTTTGGGGAATTTTGTAAGCACTTCTGGCACTTGGTGTGAGTAGTTTTTATAAGCACTTTTAGTATTTGGTGTGAGTAGTTCTTGATGACTTTAATAAGCCGTTTTGGACTTTGGTATGAGTAGTTTGTGAGGGTTTTTATAAGAACTTTTGACACTTGGTGTGAATTTTTTTTGATGTATATATCGAGCAGTTTTCTTGCTAGCGCAAAGTACTTTGTGAGCATATAAATGAGGATATGCCTAATTTGTTAGAGGGAGTCAGATATATTTTTCGATTATATGAGCATATAATTAGTAAAAAAAAGCAGCTAGAAGGAGAAGGCAGTGTTAGAGGAGCAGATTAAGATTTTATATAATCTTCTGCTAAAGTTCATTATTAAAGTTCTTCCCAGCCGAGAAATAGTAGTCATGCAAATGTCTGGAAAACTACGAACGATACATGTATGACCATATTTCATAGCCCGCTAAACTGACTCATTGAGTTATTTTGCAGGCAGTGGAGTAATTTGCCATCTTAAGTTTTACTTTATCGCTTTTGAAACCTCTGAATTTAAAAAAAAAAAAATAAAAAAAAAAAATTTGTATCATTCGCACTTCTTATCGCTCAATTATGTATATTTCATTAAAATGTGACTTGTCTACCTTAAATAACCACAAGACAGCTTGTAATATTGACTAACTATTTGCACTAACCACAAAATGAGGTGCAGCTATTTTTGCTTTTCCCAGACAAAGGTGAGCAGCTAACTACGCTTAAACTAAATTTAGTATTTGCCCCACTTTACATTCGCTATTAATAACAATTTATATTTTCTTATCACATCCTTATAATCTCACGGAAGTGCCTTGCTAATAGTTATTAAGGCAATATTTGCTGCCTCGCTTAGCTGGCACCCTCGTTTTTGCAGAAACTAAAAACTTTAATGCGTTGAAAACTTTCAATTCGAGGCTTTAGCACAGTTACAACAAAAAAAAAATAAAAAAATAAAAAAAAACAATAAAAAAGAGGAGTAAAAATAATAAAAGCAGTAGCGTAAGTAAAAGGACTGCCTTTTCACTAGTACCCGCGTCACATCCGCTGACCTCAGATAAAATTCATATTGCAAACTAAAAACGCAAAAACGCAGCGGATGTGAAAAAATGTGTAATTTGTTTGCTTCGCCTTATGCATAACTAACTTACACACTCGCATGTTACTGCATACGCTTATTATTATTCTCCTCTCTAAACAAAGGTTATAGGCAGTTTTGTCGTTTTCCATAGTAGCCGAGAAACTATGCATAAATATTTTAATAACGTGCCGAGCATGCTCAGCGAACCTTGCAAGGCAGTAAAGCTTAGTCGTGGAGAGGGTTAGCTGGGTAATGCTGAATGTCCGTTATAACTGACCTATGCACGTGCACACACATACACATGTACGCATAAATAAAACTTTATGAGCGTCACGTGCGCAAATTCTTTTCCGTGAAACTCCACGAAGCGTGTGTAGCGTAGCTAGGAGGTCAAATGTGCGAGGGAGTTAGGTTAGAGAATATGTAAAATAGAAATAAGCAACGGCTGAGTTGAAAGGTAATGTGAAAGGTATGTGAAACTTCGAAGGCAGATAATGACTCAACGGTTAAAGCTGTAGTCATTGTACTGTATAGGGCGCAAGTTTGATTCTTGGCCGAAGCAGAAGTAACCTGATGAGTCTTAGAGGGACACAGCTGTCGTTACATCCAGGATTAAAAATGTTTTCTAGTCTAAAAAAATAAAAAAGAACATATTTAATTTAGTATAATCGCAATTCTCTTGTATTCGGTTTCAACCACTCTCTCTGTTAACTTAGTCACAAGTTAGTCAGCTCTTGACTTGAACAAAACTAAATTTGAGCAAATTCAAGAACCATATAAGCCAATGCAGCAACCCAAAGAGCAAATATGACAACCAAATTAGCAAATACAACAATCAAAAGAGCAAATACAGTAACCAAAACAATAGAAAAACGCTATTTGGCAAACTAGCTGGCAGCGTTGCTGCATGCAAAACAATTTTGTAAAATTTGTAGGTGAAACCTAAAAGTTAGTTTAGCACTAAAACTAAGTCGCGACTTAAACTAAACTTAAGTGTGGTTGGTAAAACCGGGCCTATATGTATTATAGAAGCGTAGGTACCTATTAATTTATTTTTTTTGGATAAGAACTAACATCTAGACTGACTTCACTATATAATACACTAACAAATATCGGTTCCGTTTCTCTTAACCCTTTCAGTACAAAAAATCAAAATCTCTTAAGATAAATCCAAAGCAAAAACCCGATAATAGGAATCTGAAAAAGCAATAACAGAAATTCAAAAAGTGATATATTCAAAACCTAACAGCTTTCAATGCCACATTTTACCTTTTCTACTTCAACAGCAGCCCACCAAGTTACTACTCTTATATTTTAATGCTCCGCATAATACACCAGCCATTTCTTTTGCAAACATTATCTGCTTATACGTACACATATATACAAACTTAATCTAATATACTCATAATCTCACCATTCTGTTCTACACTTGATTTTATCTTGTTTTTTCAATTTTATTTTCATTTTAATTTTTATTTTCAGTGCTTACAGCGCATTTTATGCTGACGCCCAACACACCTACCGCCTGCCGATGCGCCTTGAAGTATGCAGTGAAATGGAAAAACTTAATGAACCAGGTAAATAAATCTGATACTGTAGGTAGTAACAAATGCGCGTTGAGAAAGTGCGCGTTTATTGAGTCAACCAAAAAGAAAACAAGTAAGTGCGCGGCTGTCTTCGGCTGTACCGAAGTCTTCATACCTTTCATGAATGGGGAAATGAAAATTTAAACAAATTTTAACAAACAACAAAAAAAACAATATCTGAACAATCGGTTGTATGGCAGCTAAATGTTATAGTGGTCCGATTCGGCCGATTCAGACAAATGATCAGCTTCTCCTAAAAATACACTCACATTCTGAATTTCAAGCAGATATCTCAAAAACTGAGGGACTAGTTTGCGATTAAACAGACAGACAGACAGACAGACATGGCTTAATTGACTCAGATCATGATCCTGATCATATTGGTATATATTTTGGTAGGTCCGCCACGCCTCCTTCTGGTACTTTCACCATTCGTGTTTCGGCACAAAGTTATAATACCATTTCATTCCCATGAAAGGTATAAAAAGAGAAAAATAAAAACAAGCTCGTTGTCATCAGCAGTTCTCATATGTAAGTAGTTGTGGCAGTCGATAAAACTAGCGCAACCACGTTACCTTCCACTATCAGCTTTAGGCCGCCTACTGCTCTACTTAAACTACCTACTATGTCTCATGCATCTACTGCTTTTTCCTTTTTCCTTTTTTAAGTCGACCTAAGTAATAATTTTTTTTCGTTCCTACTAATTACGATGTGCGTTGCGTATGTATGTAACATAAATACAATATTTAAACTGTGCGTGCATCTATCTGTGTGTCCTTCTGTGATTGTCATACGTTTTATCTGTTAATTTATGCTTGGTTTCCTTATTGTCAGAGATGATTAAGGCGGAAAAAATTACGCTTCGTTTGCAAGAAATTATTGTTAAAAAGATTACTGTGATTTTTTTTTTGGCTGATTGAGCATTGTTAAGTTGAGCTGATGGCTAAATTAAAGACACAGTACTAGCAAAGGCAAGCAAAAAAGGGGAGGAATTGTAGTCGCCTTCAAATTAAATGATTACAGACTGTAATTTACAGTCGATATATTTGATTTATAAAATGTAATTTAAAACAAATTGTTTAATTTTTCTGGTATGTATGTGTGTAAGGAAACGTGCAAAATTAGGGAAACTCAAGAAAAAACCACATAAAACACCAAAACAAAAAAGAGAACCCGAAATCCGCCAATAATCCACTATACCTACATTGGGAGAACGTCCATGAAGAAGGGGTGCTTTATTTTGGCACTCAGACCTGTTTTATACAATTTTAATTATTATTTTTATTATTTGCTGGCTATCATCGATTGATTCAAAAATGTACATATGTATGTATGTATGTATGTATTTGAAAAAACCCAGCAGTATTTAAGGTAAGGAGGTGCATATTCAGTAGAATATTCAGTATGAAAAATAACCTGAAACTGAGTTCAAAATTCATTGCTGAAAAAATAACTGAACACGAAGTGAAGCCATCAGGTGTATTGAAGTATATGCTATGGAAGTTCTCCCTTCGTATTCAGGCCTTTTTTCATACATAAACTCTCCCTTCTCTTTCTACAGTTTTCAGGTAGTTGATTTTCGACGCCACCTTTATATAAAAACGAAAGAGAAGTTCAGATTTTAGAACTACATATCTACTGAATATTCAGTAGGAAATATGTGCTGTTTTCCAGCTGATAAATACTGCTGGGAATTTTCAAAAAAAATTTCTTCAATGTGATTGTTATTTTGTTTGTGTGGAACACAACAACAATGAAATTTGAAGAAAAACAGAAAAATGAACAAATTTCATTTTTGTGAACCTTACTTACTTTTTCATACACATTGTATGTTAGTTGGCATTGTTCATAATGTGTAGTATACATCATTGGGGAGAAGTAGTGTGGTAGGCAATGTTCGCCGCTGTGTAAAAATATTCTACAAAATCATTCCTCTTTTAATTTTGCCTATAGTACAAGTAAACTATATCTTTGATACGATATGAATTTTAAAAACTTTTGTGACTTGAACCGACAATTAATTATCAATAAGAATAATAAAAAAACAGGCTTATCTCATTTTGTTTTTCCCATCTAAAAAAAATCAAATAGATACTCGACGCGTTCCCCTAGAAAGGCAAAAAAAAAAAAAAATTGTACCCGAATATTTCCCCCCTCAGCGAAGCTCTCAAACTAAGCCCATCCCACATTGGTCCCAAATCCAAAATTTTTGGCACAAACCCAATTTTTAAACTTTTAAGAGATTAAAAAAGGCATGCATTTTCCAATAGTACATATACTATTGCACCTAAAAACCAGTTTAATTCAATACATCTGGCTACCATTAGTTTCTGACAAGCCATCAAAGTCAGCTCTTTCGCCACAATAATATTAAAGTTTTTTCGTATTTTTTTTTGCTGTGAACTTTTTAATATTGGAAAATTAAGCTTGATTGAAAACAAGTGCACATTTTTATGGATAACGTAGGAAAAAGTAAGTAGTATTTACTCTTACCAAGTTTTTCCATGTTTCTAAGTGTATTAGGGTAGCTTTGAAGTGCTTTGCGAAAGGTATATTATGTTAAAAAAAATTTATAATTTTTGTGTTTCGTAGACAAAAAGTTATATAACTACACAATTCTTCACAAAAGTAAAGACGCTATATTATTAAGTAAAGTATATTTAATAAAGCCATGCAAAAATATTATTGCCATTTATTGCCGTTTTTAAAAAATTCGATATTTTTCCAGTGAACTTCTATCTCAGCAATTCCGCGCTAATATAGTATGATGTCGCTGTCTTAACCACAAAAAGTGAGTTGCGGACGTTACTTATTATACTATTTCGTAATCTGCTATGAAACACGCAAGTTTTAACGGGTCTTGCGTTAAGAAAACCCTCAAAAAAGTATTTCGACACACCCTATTAGTGGCTAATTTTTTCGAAATTTAAATTCGCTTATTTATTTGAAATTTACCTTAACATACATAAATATATAGAACTCTGTATTCAATTACGCTAATTTTGACACCTTTTGCGATATAGTATCTCAAAAGGAAATTTTTCTCATACCTGGAAGGGCCACCCTACTGGCAGTCACGGTGGGCGTGGTCTGATTGATCAGATATTTGCTATTTTTCTTCCATATGCCATTGCTATAGGATTTGTCAACTTTCAACTGCGTAGCTGTATTAGTTGAATTTATGCCAAAAAAAATGGAATTGGGACCAATGTGCATCCGTTGTGTATTTCAACTTTAGTTGCTGTTTATTGAAAGCATTGCTAAATTATTAAAGCAACCACTGAAAGATCAAAGTTCACCATCAACTAGTTTTTTCTTTGCTGACTTGGCTGTATTCCGCTTCAATTAATTGAAAGACCATATCAAATTTCAGCAGCACAAACCAAAAGTCTTTCAGAAATAGATTGCGGTTTGAATGTGAGTGGCTGAATTTGCAAAACAAATACACAAGTTTGCTAAATAAATGTACATGTAGGTATACATACATATACATATCCCTAGCAGTATTCGAGGTAAAGAGGTGCATATTCAGTAGAATATTCAGTATGAAAAATACCCTGAAACTGGATGCAAAAATCATTGCCTGAAAAATTAACTGAATACGCAGTGAAAGGTAATTGAATTTTTCCCTGAAGATGCAGTGTATTAGCTTTTTCCTATGAAAGTTCTCACTGCGTATTCAGACCTTTTTTTCATACAGAAACTTTCCCTTCTCGTTCGGCAGCTTTTAGGTAGTTGATTTTCAACGCCATCTCTATATAAAAACGAAAGGCAGAGTACAGATTTTGGAACTACATATCTACTGAATATTCAGTAGCAAATATGCGATGTTTTCCAGCTGATCAATACTGCATGTGTATCTATTATGTATGTATGTTTATTAGAGCGGGTCGATTTGTACGGCAGTGAAGAGTGAAAAATCGCTAACGTGGATAATGTCCTATGGACTATTCTAAGCAAATTTGCTAAAGAAACCTTGAGTCTTAAACAAATTCCTAGTCCGCGAATTTTAAGGCGAAGTTCTTTTGTCAGATAATAAAAAAATTTTGTATTTCATAAGCAGATCAAAATTATTCGAACCTGTTAACCAGAAGCTATACTATACTTCTATATTCTACTTATACTTTTCCGAAGTATTATGATGTGCTGTATCCGAATCTGGAGTTAGAATTTTCAAATTCCATTCACTTTTCTAAGCAGATATACGAATATCTAATATGAGTAAATTAGTATTGCGTTTAAAATGTATGACCATTAAACATAAGCTTGTTTCTTTCAAACGCCGTAGAGCTTATTGAATAATAGAAATCATATACATACATACTAAATACTCCCACTTTCCCCATTCTAATACTACAGCGTACTTATTGCAATGAAAGCATACAGCTGAGCAACTAATGTTCGATTCCACTTGAATTTAGGCTTCCTTACTTGTTGTATATTAAATGGTGACAAACACATGCAGCCAAATTAATTGAACAATAAATTTGTGTTAGGTCAAGCATTTGGAAATTCTTCCTTTTTTTGCGAATAAATGAAAATTTGGCAATAAAAAGTGATTTAAGGTCAATAGCTAACAGTTGGAAACAGGTTGGACATACATACAAGGTTCAAAGATCGAGTGACAAATTGATTTCTACGAAATGTGGTAAAATTTAAATTTATATTTCAATGCTAATATACAGATACACATTTTAATAAAATGTACGTACATATATATATGTATACTTTTTTCAACTTTAAATTACTGCCTTTAATTTGATTTTCCTTTAATTGCCACTTGCAACAGTTGAATAACTTTTGAAAAAGTCTTGCTCGCATTTCTCAGCATGAAATATTTGCACAATAAATCACTCACATTTCAATTATAAAATTTGGAAATAAATATGTACATGTAGATATGTACAAAAATATTGCTTTTATTCTTTTCACCATTGATTTAATGTTTAATTAAGATATTAGGGTGGCATTTAAGATACAGAAATCGTATACGTGACTACTTTCGCTTAGCAAAACGTAAGAAGAAAATAACACTATATCGATACCAGAGTGGAGAGAGATAGCCCACAGAAATGTTTTCAGAAGAATATAGACTAGAGTGCTGCCCACTTTCGACAGTTTTTTCTAGATGTTTTCTTATGACTAACGTGCAACTATATTTTTTGGATAAAGGTTTGTGGTTATTGCCACTATTACTATTTTGTTTTTGTGCCTGTTGATGCTGCACGGACAATCTCTTTGCACAATTTTTCGAATCTAATTATTCCAAAGATAACTTAAATTTCAGCATACATATACCCTTACCATCTTTCTCAAAATAATACAATTAATGTTGCCTATATAAATTCAGATGAAGTTTTAGATCACCTTAAATCACTGAAAGAGTCTTTTAGTTATAGTCCGGATATGATCCCCGCATGTTTCCTTAAAAAATGTGCGGATCATATTTATCTAAATTTGTCAAAGCTATTCAACCTGTCATTGAAATTTGGCATTTTTGCTAGTGCTTGGAAAGAATCCTTCATTATTCCTTTACATAAAAGCCGTATTAGATCTTCAATTGAAAATTATCGAGGCATAGCAAAATTGTCTGTTATCCCAAAACTGTTTGAGTCGATTATTAGCAACCAGATAAAAAACTCGATTGAGTCATTGATTGGGAACTCTCAGCATGGTTTCTGTAGGGGTAAATCAACCATCACTAACCTTCTGGAATTTACAACAAGTGTTTCTAATGGGTTTAGGGAAAATGCTAAAACGGATGTTATTTATACTGACTTTAGTAAAGCCTTTGACAAGGTTAATCACAATTTACTTATCCACAAGCTTCAACTACTGGGTTTTCAACCTATCCTCCTAAATTGGATTTCTTCTTACATTTCTAACAGAACACAAAGAGTTGTTTATAAGAATGCCTATTAATTTAGAATTTATGTGTCCTCTGGGGTTCCGCAGGGCAGCCATCTCGGACCGACTCTGTTCTTGTTGTTCATTAACGACATCTCATGTGCTATAAATTATTCTAAAGTTTTAATGTACGCAGATGATGTGAAACTTTTTAAGTCCTACACCTCACCGGAGGAAAGATCGCTCCTTCAAAATGATGTAAACGGTTTGGTTACGTGGTGCAATATAAATCTTATGCCACTAAATCTAAATAAATGTAAATTTATGTGCTTTACGCGGAGTAATGTCGAACCCATAGCTTACGCCATTAATAATCATGATCTGGAGCGAGTTTATGAGTTTGTCGACTTAGGTGTAAGATTCGATTATAAACTTAATTTCAACCTTCACATCAACGTCATGATAAATAAAGCTAAAAGTGTTCTAGCGTTTGTAAAACGTTGGTCTAAGGAATTTAGTGACCCCTACGTAACTAAAGCCCTTTTCACAACCTTAGTAAGACCGACACTAGAATACGCATCTATAATCTGGAATCCGAGTTACAAAATTCATTCTGATCGACTTGAATCGATTCAAAAATAATTTTTACTTTTTGCATTAAGAAATTTGAATTGGAACCCTCATTGCAATCTGCCCTCGTACGCTAGTCGCTTAAAGCTTATTAACCTTCCAACTTTAGCTAGTCGTAGGGAAACTCTGGGTGTAATATTCGTAACGAAACTGCTGAAGGGATCAATAAATAGCCCATTTGTTCTTTCTGAAATAAGTTTAAACATTCCTGCCCGTCCATCAAGACATTACCAGCCCATATTTTTAAAACAGTGTAAAACTAATTTTGAATTAAATGAGCCATTCCGATATCTATGCAAAAGTTTTAACACATACTCTACCTACTTTGACATCTCTGACTCTCTATCCATTATAAGTAAAACTCTTCTTTCAATTCTTAACAAATAACAATTTGTCTACTAGATATAGTTTCCTTCTACTAATTTTAGGATAATATGTATTTTATTGTTAACTAAGTAATTGCTTCTAAGTGTATATATGTGTAATCAGCTGATGAATTTCTATTCTGTAGCTGAGCAGCATAAGAACTCGACGTTTAACAAACTCCAGCCACTCAACACCTTGGCAAAATTAAAAAAATATATATCCGTGCGTCATGCGAATTGCGCCCCTCGCGGCGGTCGGGCGGGATATGGAGGGTAAACCGTTGGAAATTATTATTACTTTCACTGCTACTATTTTGTTGTTGTTGTTTTTGTTGTTGTTGTCATTAATCGTCTTCACAATTCTCCTATCTACTTCTTTCTTTCTATTTTTGCTCTTTTCTTTCCTTAATTTTTTCCTACTATTACACTGTGGAACAAATTTAGGTCAACAAAAGTTAACTCGGTTCTGAAAGTTAGGGGTGAAAATAGAGGCTAAATTATGCCTGGTTTTCACTAGGTCATATATGACGTCAAATATTGTCAAACAAATGAAAACGGGTTGGCATATTGTGTCAAATGCGTTTGCAGTCAGTTTTGACCACTCGCTGTCATATAAAATGACAGCCATATGAAAACACTCAAATTGTAGTTTGCCAGCGTATTGGGCAACATTTGACACACAAAATTCATTTTCCAGCGTGTTGGCAAACTTGTTTCGTTTGTCAAGCTCACAGCTGATTCGCAGGGCCACGGAGCGTGTCAAGGAGCGAAGAGCTAAGGAGCTATGGCTTTTTCACGGAGCGGAGCTGGAGCTCAAATTACAGGTAGAAGCTGGAAGTGGAGTTAAAAATCACTAGCTCTTTATATATCTATATCTGTGGCCACAAGCAATAACCGCTTAAGTCGACTTAAGAAGATTTTGAGTTACATATACCACATTATTCTCCTTTTAAAACTCTATATTTCTGTAAAAAACCCCATTCTTATAACTTAATTCAATAAAAAGATATAAATAAAAACATGTAGGTATATTAGGTATATTAAACTTGCTATAACAGCCAAGGTAGATTTATATACTTAATGAAATTTCTGCATGATATTTTGTTTTATTTACAAAATTTGATCGTAATATTGTAAATGGCTCACTGATTTTGCGTCCATGGTTTTTAATCGATTTTTTCTGATTTGTTAAGAAAAGCCTTCGAATAAAAATATAAAAATAAGATTTTCTTTGCACTGCCATAAGCACTCAGATATAAAAAAATTTTATATGTACATATGTGCCTATGATTCATATTTTATGTGCAGAGCAAAGGCACTTTGTATTACAGCTCCCGAGAACTGCCGTAAGAAATCGAAATATACAATAACAAAAGTGTAATGAAAAAAAAATTCAAAATATGAAAGCACTGTAAAAAATTTGTATTCAAATAATTTTCATATAAAAAATAAAAAAAAAAATTTGTATGTAAGTGATACTACCATTTGAAAATAAATTCTAAAATAATAGTGGTCTTCATCTAAAGTGATAAAGTAATAAATTTTTAAAGTTTATCAGTTTATCCGCATTTTTACATGAAACCACCTTGGTAAATAATTGTTTAAACTCTTGTCAGTGTCAACTTGATTAATAAATAAAAAAACCCAATAAAATAAACAAACAAAAAATGCCGAAGGAAACCACAATTTCTTCTTTTAAATTGAAAAAGTAAAACTGACAATGTGTCAGACTTGAGTTTTACCGAAATTTATAAATTTACGCAACAAAATCGTTCGGTAAAGTGATAAACTTTGCTTAAATATATTTTCATACAAATTTTGACAGATAATTTATTACAATTAATATTTTATCACTTTACCGCATTTACCAGCAGTTTACCACTTTAGATGAAGACCCTTAATATTTTATTGGAATTCATAAAAAAATCTAAATGAGCAAAAAATGTTTCAATGCATATAAAACTTTTGTAGATGTATTGAGCTTTGTACTTTCAATACGAGAGCGTTTAGCAGGCCTGCTATAGAGAATAAAGGTAGGTTTAAAACCGAAGATGGTTTTAAAGCGACCCTAGATTATGCCAAATAGTTCGAGTTTACCTTTATCTCAGGTAAGCGTTGAGCGTCTCTTTTCATCATTAAAAATTGTCGTATCTGATTTAAAACAGTCTTGTCGATTTGAAGCGGAGCCAATATATAAAAAATCGGAGCGAGAACGGAGCCCTATGCAAAAAAAGGATGGGAGCTATTGCCTATATGACACTACGTTTTTTTCTTGTTTTTTTTTTGGTGTGGAAAATCCACCGAAAGTCAAAATACAAAAACAATTCTTCTGTAGGTTGAAAAAAGACAAAAACTCCCTCAAAAACAATTTGATTGCCATTCAAACTAAATGAAAATAATATCTATTTCAAGAATTAATTTTTTTGGAAATTTGAATTTAAATTACTGCAATAAAAGTTATGAAACTCAGATGGCAGAGTAGCTGTGTATTCCATGTTATAAAGAGAAGCCAGTGCGCAGTATACTTTTTCTTCCGGACATCTTCTTTCCCCTTACGGCCAAAGCAGAAGCTTACAAGAGGCAAATTTAAAATTTGTATTTCCATATATTTTTTATTTTATATATAATTTATTTTATAGTTGTCAACTTAAAACAATTGTCAGAAAAACCTGCCTAGATGGTATTTTGTTGGTATTTCGTTTCGTTTTTTCAATATAGCTTGCTCGCTTGCACCAACGCAAAACTGTATTTGACCATCTCCTTCACTCCAAAAAACCTTGTAGAATACCGGAAAAAAAAACGTAGTGTCATATGGGCATAAGAGCAGCAAAAAATTTTGGAAGCGGAGCAAACGAAAAAATCCTTTGCACCGGGGCCCTGGTTTGTCGAGCGCACAGCTGATTGTGATTGTGCGAGTATTATAAATTTATTTACTTATTTTGTTAATAGTATTTTAATATCAGAAAATGGAAGAGTTATTAGTAAACGATTTCCAAGTTTTTGTGCAACCTAGAAATAGCACCACCACAAGAAAACCACGGGTGAGAAAACTGACCTTGCTGTCCGGCTGTCAAAAGCTTTTACTTCACGTTTGACAGCGGAGATGAAAACGGACTGTCAATCAACTGACACCAAAATTTGACGGCAATCTTGGACCCACACTGCTCTATCGACTTCATGTCAGTTTTTGAAACCTAATGAAAACACATTTGACTCAAAATGACATATTGTCATCTAGGACAGTGATTTGACGTCAGTGAATTTGACCTAATGAAAACCAGGCTTTAGAAGACCCGTATCGCGGCGTTTGCTTAGGTTAGTTCGAATTTGTTTTTAATCGACCTTTGAACTTTGCAGGCAAATGCCGATTTTCAGCATATTGTTTGTATGGTTTTTGTGCTATAACTAGTCGACTAATTGAGATTTTGTTGTTGGAGTGACAGCAAACGAAAGAAAATTAAATTTCCTATACAAGGGATCTATAACATTTTTCCCTACCTCTTATAGTTTCTGAAATATTGATGATTAAATTTGAATTTTTTCGATTTTTCAAAGAAAAAATTGACTTTGTCAGGCAATATCTTTAAAACCAAAATTTTCACCTTCGGTTTTACTCCTTTACGTGAAGCTACATTCTATTAGCAAAAAAATAAGCTATCAACGAAGAAAATCCATGGTAAAATGGAAAAGTTATAGGCGATCATGTAAATACAGCCAAGTCGCGCAATGCCTCTGCAGTAGCAGCACATTGGCGGCGCAGTAGATACAAGCCCATTTACGGGTATAACATGCATAAAATACACTAAATATAATCTCAATTAGTCGACGAGTTATAGCAAAAAAACCATACAAACAGTATGCTGAAAATCGGCATTTGCCTGCAAAGTTCAAAGGTCAATTAAAAACAAATTCGAACTAACCTAAGCAAACGCCGCGATACGGGTATTCTAATTTAGCCTCTATTTTCACCCCCAACTTTCAGAACCGAGTTAACTTTTGTTGACCTGAATTTGTTCCACAGTGTTATTATTTCTTATCCTTATTACTTGACTTTGTTTTTTTGTTGTAGTGCTTTTGCTACTTATTTATGTTTCTACTTCTTTGAAACTACACACCGCTTCCAGCCAAACATATTCACAATTGCATGGTAAGTTTGGTGAGCACGCACAAACCCACCTATGCATGTGCATTGAACTAGCTCTGTTCTTTTCAAAAGCATGCAACAGCAATCACACGGCAATTTTCCAATAACGATTGTGGACGCATTTTCCAACCAATGAGAATTGGTGCCGTTCTATTTGAGAGCAATACCTTTCTAATAGTGTTCTTAGTTTTAAAATTGGTTCAGTAGTTTCGACGTAGAAGACGGAACAAAATGTTTGTTAGCGTATTAATAATATAGATATCAATATCATATTAAAGATTTTCGACTTGCGACTATCTAACTAAAAATAAAATTACTCATTCCAAAAGATCACAACATCATATAAGCAAGTTTGAAGCAATTAATTCAAATATTTACAACACTTAGAAATAATTTTTTCAAACAAAATCACATAATTTCAAAAGCTTACCAAGCCATACATAGCACCGCAGGCCTTTTTATTACTTTGCCATGAACGATTAAATTAAACTGACCATTCCCTGCTGTGTACAAAAAGTGTATAAGATTTCACCTAAACAATTCAAAACTTACATAAAATTAAACAAAAGCAACGCCACTAAAATCCAGCAAACTTAAACTTAAATAAAAGAAATGCCACAAAAAAGCAAAAAAGCAAAAAAAAAGAAAAAAACAAAAACAAGAAAAAACCAACAGCAAGAAAGTAGCACAACCAAAACAGTATAAAACAAAACACGCTGCAAGTCAGCCATAACTATCCCCCCGCAGCAAGTTTTTGCAGCTAGTGCTCGGTGTGCCAAAGCAAACACTCTGCAAGCGCTGAGTGTCCGCAAAAATAGCAGATGTTCCGTTATATAAACAAAACCGACAAGAAAGGAAAAAAATAGAAATCTAAATAAAAGCAATGTAGGAAAATGAAATAGCAAAATAAAATAGCAAAATAGCACAAGTTTACAGACGCGAAAAAGAAGCAAATAGAAAAAGAAATTGGCAAAAAGAAACATGTATAAAGCAGCGCCAGTATATTTGAGCCCGCAAGCGTAAACAGCGGTTTTGTAGCAAGAAGGTTTTTATATCATTTCATCAAAGTTTTGCACATAAAGCCACGTACTTGTAGCTAAGTATAGATATGCATGTTTTTGCAGTGTTGCAAATACGAACGTTTCTTCTAGTTTGCTAGTTAGCGCGGCGGCCACATAAAATACAGAGAAATATAAAATTAACAGCCGCCAAACAAGCTCGTTAGCCGAAAAACTTGCATATTTAAGTGCTGCACACACACAGAATGTATGTAATACGAAAACAGCTTGCATATTTTTGGGCTGAAAACGTGATTAATGACTTGATATCTAATAGGGCGTTGTAGCATTTGACGGAAAGGTCTAAGCTTTCTTTTTCTAAGTTTATGTTTAAATAAAAATTTAGTGTAAGTATGATTTTGATTACCAGCAAAGTAAGAAAACGGAACAATAATGCTCTCTAAGTGATTCCAAATGAAACAGTAGTGTGTGATCCATACATCTTGTATAATATAAATATTCAAAAAGCAAATAGGAAACCCATTTTGCTTTCACAGAAATGATAGGCGAACGCAAGTAGCGCCATGCTGCACGAAACAGAAATATCTGGCACGCTCTATTGGACTCGGCCTGAATCGTTAGACAGTTAAATGCTAATTAAGGAAGAGAGTTATGAATGTTACTCTCTCTCTTTCTCTCTCTCTCTCAACTCCTATTTTTCAAAAATAAAGAAAATATAATTCTCGTAAGGTTCCTTACAGCTTAAATTTATTTATGATGGTAAAATAGTGACGGGTTAGGTTAATTAGAATATCCCTGGGGTAAGGTAAGCCGGTCGTAAGAGGCGACTAAAAGCTAAAAAGTTGATAATGGCCAAAAAATCGTTCATATAATAGTCGGGCTAATTTCATCCCGTAAAGAACTGCCACATCGCCTACACTCTTCAAAACCTTCCGTGATAGTCTTGGTGGGCTATGACAACAACAGGGTAGAATTTTAATGTGAGAACAGGTAGGTTGGAGTGGCTGCCGCGGTAGCAAGATCCTGCGAGTTCGAAGCAGTTATATTATAACGATAGTGAGAGAAAGAGTCCGTGGACAAATCAAGGGCCAATATGGAGAAGAGTTCCTTACCTACTTTATCTGTTCCCCGACCTAGATGGTAGGGGTTAACAGTGCCAGCAAGCATGAAGGAAAACCAGGAGATTGAAAATGAGAGGTGGAAGACTTAATTACTGAAGAGCGGCCATCGAGTTGGCATATCCCTGCATAATTATTTCTCTTCTTCTTCTTCTTCTTCTTCTTCTTCTTCTTCTTCTTCTTCTTCTTCTTCTTCTTCTTCTTCTTCTTATTCTTCTTCTTATTATTATTATTATTAGTCTTCTTCTTCCTCCTCTTCTTCTTATATTTTCACTACTTCTTGTTCTTCTTCTTCTTCTCCCCTCTACTTCTTCCTTTATTCTTCTTGCCTTCTCTTTCTCTTTCTACTTCTTCTATTTCTCTTTTAACCTTTACTTGTTTTAAATATTGTATGCATGAATCAGCTTATAAAGCGAGCAACCAAGCAGCCAACCTTGCAAGGTTGAAAATGTTATTCTAAAAGCATCATGAATATCTTAAGCTTTTTCATAATCCTTTCAAATACATCATCTGCAGCACCGCAGCATTGCATATACGTATGTATATAAGTATGTATGTACCCTGCAAAAAATGCGATTAATCCGGGATGTGTCCGTGATCAATCGCAAGGGGAGCATGCGACTAATAAAATTGTACACCCCTTTATATGGAGTGAATTGATGTTCGAACATGTCTTATAAAGAGACTAATTGTTCAACTTTTATACCCGAACGGGTACAAATGTAGATTGATCGCTTTCATCCCCAACGGGTACAAATGTAGATTAATCGCTTTCAGCACGAACGGGTACAAATGTAGTTGTTAGCCAAAGCAATTTTTAATAACAATCTTTAAAATATTTTAAATGTTCATGCATATTTAAATACAGATTATATAATGTTTTACTATTATAAAAAAATTTCAATAAATAAATACAAAAAAATTTAAAGTTTTGAGTACGAATTATATGCGCTTAATGTAAAGGATTTTTCATAGGATATTTTAGGCAACATTTTGTTAAAATTATTAGTCATCATTATTATTAAAAGAAAGGGTGTTCAATTCGTTTTACCGGTTGTTCTACAATTTTTTAAATACATTGCATATTTTTGTAAAATGTCTACATTTAAGGAATCTAGATTTGTACCCGTTCGGAAAGAAAGCGATTAATCTACATTTATACCCGTTCGGGAAAAATTGATCTACAATTAGTCTACATTAATACCCGTACGGGAACAATCGGGGACTAATTGTAGACCGATTGTTCTCGAAAGAGACCAATCCGGGACAAATCTCTTTCGGGATTAATCGCACATTTTTTTGCAGGGTACATATAACTACATACACACAAGCATCACACGCGCTTAAATAAATCTCTGCTTGTCTTATTTATTGCATTTAAACAATTACATATCATCGATACTCATACATACTATGGGTATATAGGTATGTATGCCTATACAATGTATATTATACATATGTATGTAAATATGTATCTACTAGTGTATGATATGCATTCACTTAGTAAATTTGCATTTTGTTTGTGCAACAACTGAGATTTACATGTCTCTCGGTTTTGTAATAATGCACTCTACCCTGACACAGCTATCAATCATCGTCGAGGCGAAGTTTTGCAACGCCCCGGCAGTCATTGGCTCAACATAAATACATATGTACATATGTACGTGTGTACATATATACAGTTATATATAAATAAATATCTATTTGATCCCAGCAAACTTAATCGATTCGGTCCATCTCAAAGCGAGTTATGTGAGTACTGAATCCGTAAGATAGATTAGACAGTCTCGCTTAAATTAGTTTATATGATTTTACAACAGAAGTTATTGATTTAAAAATAATTCATTCATGAGTCATAATATAATATTAATAATACAATGGCGCTATTATAACTCTGACGAGTTTTATGGTCGAGCTTCTCTCCCAATTCGAGGTGTGCTCCTTTTTGTTTTTCCTACTAATTGGGTGGACCTACAGTTTTATGCCGGCTCCGAACGGCGAATGCATTTTTTGTGAGAAGCTTTTTCATGGCAGAAATACTCTCGGAGGGTATGCCGCCCACTGCCGAGAGGTGACCGCTGCTCTTAAAAAAATCCCATAATTGGAATTTTACTAATTAGAAAATTGTTTTTGGTGTTTTGCTCGGACCGTGATTTGAACCCGAGACCTCTGGCATAGCAGGCGAGCACTCTACCCACTGCACCACAGCGGTCACATGTTCATACATACATATCTATATTATTAGTACGCTAACATAAATTTTGTTCCATCTTCTCCATCGAAACAACTAAACCGATTTTAAAACTAAGAACACCATTAGAAAGGTATTGCTCTCAAATAGAACTGCGCCAATTTTCATTAAAATTGGTTAGAAAATGCGTCCACAATCGTCGTTAGAAAATTGCCGTATGGTTCTTGTTGCATGCTTTTGAAAACAACAGAGCTGGTTCAATGCACAAGCACATGCATAGGCGCGTTTGTGCGTGCTCACCAAACTTACCATGCAATTGTGAACATGTTTGGCTGGAAGTGGTGTGCAGTTTCAAAGAAGTAGAAACATAAAAAAGTAGCAAAAGCACTACAATAAAAACATAAAGTCAAGTAATAAGAGGGATAAGAATTCCCACGTAAATTTACAATGAGCTTCTGTTAACACTTAAATCTATAAACTCTAGGATGACACTTTCTGATACTCTGGTAGTACTGGGTGATTTTAACCTCCCGAGCATATATTGGAACGTTAATGACTCGGATATTGTACCTGTTTCTTCTAAAGATAATCACATTTTTTTCCTTGAAGAAATGGCTGAACTCTGCCTCAACCAAATAAACTTGAATTCAAATAAATTTGGCAGGATATTAGACCTAGTATACGTTAATGATATTCCGAACTTCTCCCTAAATCGGTGTGACCCTCTAGTTCTTCCGGAGGATGTTTATCATCCTGCTATTGAGTTCTCTTATAAAGTTATTAACGAAAATGGAACTAAAAATTATTTCAGTTCTAGTGATCAATTTGTTTTTGCAAAGGCGAACTTCAAGAAAATAAATAAAGAGTTGTCGCGCTTTCCCTGGCCAAACTATGTAGATGATATTGACCTTTGTGTTGAACATTTCAATAACACCATCTATAACCTATTTCTAAAGTATGTTCCTAAACGCAGGGTCAATGAAGAACAAACACAGTTATGGTTCACCAAAGAGCTTAAAAAATTAAAAAATAAAAAGTCACGCTTTTTTAAGCTATACAAAAAATCTGGTCTTCATAGAGATTACGTCAAGTACTCAGTCTTGCGGCATAGATACATGGCATTAAACAAAAAATGTTACAAATCATACTTATGCAAAATGAAGAAAAAACTGGTTCACGATCCCAAATCATTCTATAACTTCGTCAACTCAAAACGTAGAGTTCATAGTTTTCCGTCCGCCATGAATTATAACAACACTGCGTCTTCTGATAGCCAACTTATTGCTAACATGTTCGCAAAATTTTTTAGTTCGAATTATTCTATAGACTCTCCTAAAAGTAGTGATTATCCGTTTAGACTTACCCCATCCAATTTAACTCATGTCTCAGTTATATCTCCGGAAGTAGTCTTAAATTCATTAAAAACCTTAAAAGATTCATTTAGATCTGGACCGGATTTCATTCCGGCTTGCTTTCTTAAAAAGTGTGCTGTAAATATTTACAAGCCCCTAACATCCTTATTTAACTTGTCTCTAAAAAAGGTGTTTTCCCATTAGTTTGGAAGGAATCTTTTATAATACCCCTACACAAAAATGGCAGTAGGTCTTCTATTGAAAATTATCGAGGCATAGCCAAGCTGTCAGCGGTTCCAAAATTATTTGAAGCAATCATTGTTAATTATCTGAAGTACTCTATTTCCTCATCAATATCGCCATCTCAACATGGGTTTTCTACTGGAAAATCTACCACAACTAATTTATTGCAGTTCACAACTTATGTTTCAAATGGATTTAGAGAAAATGCTCACACAGATGTAATTTACACGGATTTTAGTAAAGCTTTTGACAAAGTATGTCATTCATTGCTCATCCGTAAACTAGGTCTAATAGGTCTTCAACCCAGTTTTATTCGATGGATATCTTCATACCTACATGGTAGAACTCAAAAAGTTATTTTCAAAAATTGTTCTTCCGATGTCATTTTCGTTCCTTCGGGCGTTCCCCAAGGAAGCCACCTTGGGCCAATTCTGTTCCTGCTATTCATTGATGATATTTCGTCTGTAATAAAACATTCTAAGATCTTATTATATGCTGATGATGTAAAACTATTTAAATCATTTTCCTCTATAGAAGATAGATCTTTCTTACAAGCAGATCTTAACAACCTTGTTCATTGGTGTAAAGCAAACTACATGCCGCTAAACTTAAAAAAATGTAAAGTTATGTGCTTTTCTCGTAGAACAGTACAACCAGCTTCTTATAAAATATCACAGCATAATCTAGATCAGGTAACTAATTTTATCGATCTTGGCGTCACAATGGACTCCAAACTCACCTTTAACCTCCATATAAACTCCACTGTCAACAAAGCTAAAGCTGTCTTTGCATTTATAAAGCGATGGTCTAAGGAGTTCAATGATCCTTACGTCACAAAAGCTCTATTTACAAACTTAGTTAGACCTATCTTGGAATACGCATCTATTATTTGG
Organism: Urophora cardui; assembly: GCA_960531455.1. Classification (NCBI taxonomy): domain Eukaryota; kingdom Metazoa; phylum Arthropoda; class Insecta; order Diptera; family Tephritidae; genus Urophora; species Urophora cardui. Next base: position 127,794,570 of record OY482673.1, read on the forward strand.
AATCCCCACTACCAGTGTTTTTCAGATAAAATAGAATCTGTCCAAAAGCAGTTCCTGCTTTTTGCTTTGCGGAACTTTCGTTGGGACTCAGATTACATTCTTCCACCTTACACTTCTCGTTTAAAACTCATTAATTTGCCTTCACTTTCTAGTCGTAGAGAGATGCTTGGTATAGTTTTTATGGTTAAATTAATCACTGGACTTATAAATAGCCCATGCCTTCTAAGTGAGTTATATTTTAACGTTCCATGTAGAGTATCGAGGCATTTCAAGCCACTGTTTGTGAAACCTTGTAAAACAAATTTCGAATTAAATGAACCATTCCGCCGCTTATGCCATGACTTTAGTAATCACTCCAGCACGTTTGACACTTCAGACTCGCTTTTTATTATAAAAAAAATAGTTCTAGCCTCACTTAATAAATGATATACAATCAGCTGATGAATTTTGTTCTGTAGCTGAATAGTTTTAGATCTCGACACCTAACAAACCCCTTCCTGTACGACTCGGCACAAAAAAAAAAAAAAAAACAAAAAAAAAACATATCCGTGCGTCATGCGGATTGGCGCCCCTCGCGTCGGTCGGGCGGGATATGGAGGGTGAACCGTTGGGTATTATTATTATTAAGAAAGAACAAGTAGGAAAGAAATCCAGGAAAGAAAAGAGCAGAAATAGAAGGAAATAAGTAGGTAGGAGAATTATGCAGACGATTAACGACAATAACACGATCAACAACAACAGCATCAACACAAATAACAATAAAATAATAAGAGTGATAAAAACAACAAACAACTATACAAAAACTATAGTTGCACCTTAATCATAAGAAAACATCTAGAATAACTGTCGAGTTTCGACATTAGGCAGCACTCTAGTGTATATAAAAATTCATACGAGCAAATTATGACTGTACCCGTAATATTTTTTGCCTAAACAATGAATCATTAATGACTAATTTTTGGACTCATTCACGACTCATCTCCAAGGCTGCTCAACGAAATGAACAAAATAATTTTGTTTCAAAAAATATCAATAAAAAATATCCAAAAATTATTTTGTTTTGCTAATTATCAGAAACAAAATTTTTTCGTTTCAAAAATTATCAATAAACCTTTAATCAGAATAAGTTTGTTGCGTTGATATCAAAAAAATTAACAAAAATTGTATTTGTTTTTATTCATGTACGTATGTACATACATACAAACATATCGTCGCTGCGCCAACAAATTCAGTTATATGTTTTTTTTTCGATTTTTTTTTTTATTACATATTTATTTAGCGCTATCCGCTAGCCACATTTCTGCGTTTCCCGTTTTCTGATATCCTTCTTTGGTTAGAAGTTATCAAACACAGCTATATGCTCTCAGTAGTAGAAATGCTCTGTAAAATCATTTATACATCTATTTTCGTATAATTGTTTTTTGATTTCAGGTTATTTTTGTGTAAAAAAATTATTTAAAAAAAGCGTATGTGACCAATTTTCAAAATAGGAGGGGCACTGGTCAATTAAATAATGCATTTCCAAGCTATCGCTAATTGCATCGGACCCTAGCGAAGAATTGTATACACATCTTTCATGATTTCTTACCCCCACTAGCAAATTTAAACAATTTGTAAAAAGAACTATGTGCTGTAAAACGGCGCAAATGCTTCATGCGAAGTGGTTGGTCAAAAAAAGTAAAAAAAAATTGCACAAGTCTATTACATATGTGTAGTATCATTAGTTAACAATTCAAACTAGAAAAAATATTCTCTAGGATCACCAGAAAACGGTTTTTTTGCTCTCCTGAAAATTTGTTGAAAAACGTATAGCTGTTTTTGTTGGCGCAGCGACGATATGTAAAATTTCTTTTCTTCATAGAAAACGAAATTATTGAAAAGTAAATTTTTTCGTTTAAATTTTAAACTACTTATATTTCGTTGATATAAAAAAAATTAACAAAAATTGTATTTGTTTTTTTCATGTAAGTATGTACATACATACAAACATATGTAAAATTTCTTTTCTTCGTAGAAAACGAAATTATTGAAAAGTAAATTTTTTCGTTTAAATTTTAAACTATATTTTTTTGAAATAATTGTTTTGATAATTATCAAAACAAAAAAAAATCTGTTAATTTTTTTTGATAACTGTTGAAACGAAATGGATTTTGTTATGCTTTTTACGTTTATAAAATCGAATATTTCAACAGAAACAAACTTTTTTTGTTTATTGTTAAAAATAACGTTATTTTGCAGCCTTGCTCATCTCTGACTCACTTTCTACTTTGTGAAGCCACAAGTTTGCTGGGCTTCATACAATTGCGCTTAGCTGTCATTCACATGCATCACAGCTAGGTACGCCACTACATATTTGTGGGTGTATGTATGTGTCTTCACGCCTTACCGCTTTCCCTGTTGGCTCAGAGTACTTTTGTAAAGCATAAATCACGGTCTCGGTATTTTGCGTTTCTAAGCACATTTGATTTAAATGATTTCCTTACACTCTTCTTTATGTACCTACAATGACACACATAAATATGGATAGTACATGCTTACATATGAGTATACATACGTATATATGTATGTATTTATGTGCTTTCAAACGCATTTATACGAGTATGTAGATACTGTCAGTTTAACCAACCGTGTAACATTTATTCACTTGCTCAACAGATTCGCTTTATTGTATAACAATACGAGTACAAGAAGAAAAAAAAATTAACTATACAAACTATTCAGTGCATGCAACGCAAGTGAATTTTACACTAGGTAGTTGCAACAGATATGTTTATTTACTGATACTATATATGTACATATGCATATGTTTGAATGGTGTAGTTCTATGCAGTTGCATGTGTGTTTTCTTTTATGAATCGCTTGCGTAAAATAACGACTAGCTGCATTTGACATTCGCTTGATCCCTCATATGAGTGATGAAATATAAATAAGTGCATATGTACATATCGTCGGTCTCCTGCCAGAAACACGAATGCGAATTTTTTTCTAAGTGCGACGTCTGCTCTTTATCGGGTATATATTGATATAATAACAATTAATATTTGTATATATGCTTATGTATATACAAGTATATATTATGTATGTATGTTTACACAAGAATTTATAGAAATATTAATTGTTATTACATCAATATATACCCGATAAAGAGCAGACATCGTACTTAGAAAAAATTTCACATTCGTGTTTCTGGCAGAAGACCGACGATATGTATGTATGTGCTCAGATGTAAAATATAAGAATTAATTTACTACAACACATGTTAATCGAATTTAAAAATGAACAGCACAGACATTCCATCTTTTATATGATCTTTTAAATATCTGGCAACTCTCCTTTGCGTTATTGCTTTTTGATAAGAATTCATTATAAGAAATTTTATTTACTAAAAGACAAGCATAATTATCTATTAAAATACTATTAGTATACTTTTATACAAACAAATTCACAAATGTCCAAAGTTAACCCATTTCCTACCGCTGTTGCTTTTCGCAACAGTCCGTAGCGGCCTCCCGCTACGAACTAGAGGTCTAAAACGTTGGACGATTGATCAGTACTCAGCTCTATTGTCTACCACACCAAAAATTACCTCAATGGTTTTTTGTATCGGGAGGAGATGGGTTAAATGAACGATTTTTTTTTTCAGTCTCACTCCTCAATAGATAATGCCACGATCTAAAACATCATAACTAATTTTTGGTTCCGATTGGACATGGATAAGGTGTGTCGCACAGGGCTCAAAATTCACTTTTCTTCTCTTCCTTTTCCTTTCCCTTTTTTCTTTTTCTTTTTCTTCTTCTTCTTCTTCTTCTTCTTCTTCTTCTTCTTCTTCTTTTTCTTTTTCTTCTTCTTTTTCTTTAAATTCTTCTTCTTTTTCTTCAAATTCTTCTTCCTCTTCTTCTTCTTCGTCTTCTCCTTCTTCTTCTTCTGGGTCTTCTTCTTCTCTTTTTATTCTTATTCTTCTTCTCTTTTTATTCTTATTCCTCTTCACTTCTTCTCTCTCCTATTAATCTTCTTCTTATTCCTCTTCTTCTGACCGAGTCCAATAAAGCGCCACAGTCTCTTTTCTGCTTCGAGTTAATTTGGTCGATAGGGATGATTGCGAAGAGCCAAGTCGGTGCTACCTAGGGATGGGCAAATTGGAAAAATATATCGATATATATTATATTGATATTTAAAAAAACATCGATTTATGCCGCGGAAAAACATCGATATATCAATATATCGAAAGGATCGGCTTTACATTAAGGAAGCACGAATCGCGAAAAACCACTTCTTCACGGCATTAGAGCTGCTCTCACAGATCTCAGAACTGAAATCCAAACTAGCCGGAGACTTATAGTTTACTAGATATTTGTTGTTAAATTTGGATGGGTCTACAGATATTCTACGAATCTTGAAGTATAAACATAAAGATCATTAAGAATTGCTTGAAGAAGAAAGTAATGTAAATTCAAGCACCCGGACATTATTGTTATACCACTTCTTAAAAAATGTTCTGCTGTTAAATTCAAAGCGAATCAGAAATGTATGCAAAATATCGAATTTGGCAGAAATGGGAAAAAAATTATCGATTATCGATGCACTGAAGTTCAAAATATCGTCGTTATTATCGACTGTACTATTTTGAAAATATCGATATATTAATATATCGATGTATATCGCCCAACGCTAGTGCTACCCACCTTCAGGTAGCGTTTACATCTATACCAATGGCTCGAAACTGGACAACAAAGTTGGTGGCGGAGTCGTTACACAAAACTTGAATCTACAGCTATCTTTCAGGCTACGAGATCACTGCAGCGTTTACCAGGCTGAAGTTTCAGCTAGAATGGAAGCTGCTAACCGTATAGGAGATGATCAATCCACATGGATTTATTTATCTTCAGCGACAGCCAAGCAGTAATTAAGTCTCTTCGTTCTAACTCATTCAATTCTGAACTAACACTGGACTGTCGCGCATATCTGCTGGAGATGTCCAAATAGACCTGTTTGCAACTCGTGTGGATCTCGGGTTTCAGAGAGCAGGTTCTACCTCACAAAGAATACATATGTAGCTATTCCGTTTGCCACATACAAGCTAATGCTTAAACAGCACATCATATCAAGTGATAGACGGCAACAGAGCTCAGTATGTCGAATATCAAGGCAAATCTGCCCAAACTAGGATCGCAAGCAATCTCGTTAAACATGTTCTCTAAAAGCCAGTCTCCACATAACTTGATTCGCCAGCGAAACATCTAGGAAAACATCTCGCTAAATAACCCGTCTCCACATGGCTGATCGTGATTCAGTTTAACATTTCTCTTTCTTGTTCTTCTTAAATGTTTGTATGTTTGCTTATTTTTGCGTTTTTGTTTTGGTCTGTGTGAGATTTCGATAGATTTTCGATACAAAATTGGAGGAGGCATCGATATCATCGCGTTTGGCAAGAGGATTGAGAACGAAACAAGTGTTTCAATCTTCACTCGCTCTCAGAAATTTGTATGGAAATTGGCGAGATTCGGAACTCGTTTTTAGGTTGAAACAAGATTGAGAGAGCGAGTGCAGAAAAAAAGAGCGAAACACGTTATGTGGGGACATGGTATAAGGAGAGAGAAAATCTCGAACCTAGTGGAGGACACTGCTCATCGGGATACATGCAGAGAGGCAAGATGCACCCTACCGCAGATGTTGCAGGAGCTGCAAGTATGATGAAAAAGAGGGGACAAACGAATAACTCATTTGCCACTGTCCGGCTCTTAACGGCGCCAGACGGCGCTTTCGTGCTACTCCTTTCCTGGATAGCCTATGTGAGATTGTAGTCGTCGACGAAAAGGAGTAATCTGTTTTAAAGGAGTAATCTGTTTTATATTATATATATATATTATTATCAAACTTGGCATCCATACTGGCCTAAGTGTGCCTCTATGGTGGCAGCCAATTCAACCTAACCTGAGTTGGTCGATGTAAACATTTTCTCTCGAATGTTGATCTATTGTTCAAAGTGGCGCATATTCTTCTATTTTATTTTTAAATTCTGCGCTAAGTTGACAAATTTTGTTGCTTAGCAATACTATTCGATACTCAGCTAATACTCGTATCTATAAAAACCCATTTCAATACCGAAATTAATATGCTACTTAGATAAGCCAGTAAATGCCTCATCCCACTCCCACTTCCGCCACTGCCACCATCAGCACAAAAGTTACAAAGTAACAAAGATTGATTACCTAAAGGCATTCTAAGTGTACGAGTATTTATGTACATTTGTGGCGTATTTCATGTTGGAATTTGCTCGAAATAGACAAAACTGAAAATGATATGAAAATGCGATTACCGAATTTATTGTGTTGCGCACGTTCGCCTTAGGAATGTTAAAATCACGATTATTATTGCTTATTGTTGTTGTTTGTGTGTAGAGTAAAGTTTTGTTTATAGTTTTGTATTTTGTATTTGTGGCATTGTTTGGCTGCAAAGGCGCTTAGTTTTGTTTGTTTTGCTTTGGTTTTGTGTTGTATTATTTCGCATGGTTTTTGGCTGAAATATTCTTTGGTGCAATTAAAAGCAAAAGCAAAAAAAAGTACTTAAAACATCGATATTGGGCGAGTTCCATATGTGAGAGAAATATATATTTTTTTTTTTTGGGCTAAGCAAGAATTCCTGGGTTAGGTAGAAATGATCTTCGTTCTCGCTGAAATATGTACAGATATTTTAGATGAACTCCATTTTTGCTCATGCCGTAATTCAAACTACTCTAATATTTGTGGTTTGAAAATATTAAATGGATGGAAGAAACAAGGAAAGGGGAAAAAGCGAAAGAAAGCTTCGGCCAATCCAACCACGACCATCTCCCCCGGCAAGGAAAAGATCAGGTGGAGGATGACTTCGTCTACCTAAATATTTCTAAATAACACCAATGCACACAGTAGCAATGACTTACGCACTTTGTTTGACTCGATCAAGAGATCAATGGAGAGATCTAGAAACCGAAGGAAATCATCTACACGGACGTATCAAAAACAGAATATGGTACTGGATTCGGCTGGCACCTAGAGGCCGATTTCAGGTGCCACTATGCTTTAGGTACAATGACGATCGATTTTCAATCGGAGATTTACGCCATACCAAAAGCTGCAGAATGGATAACTGGTGAGAGCTGGCGTGGACACCAAATATATACCTGCAGTGGCAGCCAAGTTGCACAGAAGGCACTGGACACTGCGCGAACCTCTTAAAAAATTGTTCACGAATGTAAGTTTAGGCTTCGCTACGTAGCAAAATGGAATATACTTCAACTTATGTGGATATCCGAAGACTGCCGTGTTCGAGGCAATGAACTGGCCGGTGAATTGGAAAATTGCGGATCGGCGGAACACCCTGGACTGGATCGCAGCCGATTAAGTACAGCTTTGAACTGTGAAGTACATCAGAGACTCTATTACAGAAACTCACTTAATACGCTGGAACTCCACAGATTCTTTTAAATTACAAAGTGCTTTCTGAAAAAAAAGAAACTTAACAGAAAGGTGGTAAACTTCCTCCTCAAGCAGAGAGAAGGAGGGAGCTTCGAACCCTTGTGGAAGACACAATCCATAGCGACAGCACATGGACATTCTGCCTATCTATCACCGATCATTATCTCTGCACCTGACCGGCTTTCGTTAGACTAAGATTGCGCATTCTCGGCCCAGTTGTATTGAGAATAGCGGATGCACATTCTCTATTACTCGACAAACTTCTCACACTTATAAGAGAATCTGGAAAGTTTGCAGAGGAATTATGATTCTACTAACCCCCAACCCCCCTCCCCCCGTCCACCCACTTTTTCCCTACATCCTGATCCTTTCTAACTGCCTTGAGTACAATGCTCAAATATGCCTAAGTGCTTGGAAAATACACAGTTTTCCCGGCCTGCGACAAATCCATTCCATTCCACTCCATGGTCCGATAAATGCCCCCTTTTTTAGTAACCACGATATCAGCACCATCTAACGTGTACTATTTTAAACGCTCCTTCTGCAATGACCAACAGCTGGTTCAGTTAATTTGAGTATCTACATTTCAGCTTGAATCGAAATAAATGTTTCCTTTCCAAATTTCGCATTTATCTTATACATCTGCATGGAATTACCCCTAGCTGTTTGAAAAAAAGTTTCACTTCCATACCAACCATACAGAAAAATACCAAAAATACCAAAATGATTTGAATTTGCCTGCATTGCCATTCATCAAATACGTATGTATGTATGTACGTACTACGTTCACTTACAGGCGCATAGAGATAAGAGTCAAAGAAGAAAGAAAAAATGTTTCCGATATGCCACAAAAGTATCTAGTGTATCATTACATAACTACAAAATTGTATATACATATGTACGCATTTAGAGTGGTGTAGGTTTGGGTTTGTATGCAAATGAGTATTGTAAATTATATACAAGCTTACAGAAAATACTTATATTTAACACGTAGCGCTTTGCCGCCTTGAATGAGTTCGCTGTGTATAGCATTATTGGTTGCGCCAAAATCATGCTACTGCAATTGAAAATAGATTTTTGTAATTTTTTTTTTGGTTTATTTTTTTCTGAGCTTCTGCGAAACCATCAATTATATACTGGCTTTGCTCTCACACTATTTTCTTTCATTTTCTGAACTTTTTTTTTTGGCATTTTGTTTTTTCCGACGCTCCCACTCTCTTGCTACTCGTACATTTATTCAATTTTGTATTCTATGCTAATTTGTATTTTCTTATGCTTCTTCTTATTTTCGGGTTTCTTCTACATCCGCTATCCATTCCAATTTTCGCAAATGTTTCGCATTCTTTGCACATTCTTTTGATTCTTTTGCTGCTTTGCAGATACTCGCATTTGTTGCAAAAAATTACTGGTTTCATTTTGGGCTATAATTAAATTTTTGTGTAACCATAGCCTACTTTTAGGGGCGCCCATGCCTCTGCTTAGCTATGACTTCGCTGCTTTGTGCCACCAATGACTGATTGCTGGTTAATGGTCTGTAACAATTGCACATTTTTTCCTTAGTTTTGCTTACGAATACGAGCAAATATATCTAATTGCAAAATGTATTAAAGAAAATGGCAAAGCCAACGGCGCAAACTATGCTCACACATGACACATGCGAGTAGTGCAAACTTTTGGCGCACAAAACTACTGCATATTTTCAAATGCAATTACCACTATCTTGAAATTTGTATGCATGTAAATTCGCATTTCTCTACACCCACTCACTTCTTGTACATGTTTTGGTTTGGCTCCTATAGTGTGGAATTTGCTTTTTTGCGCCGTAAATTATACCACAACTGACCTTTCCTTTTGCCCGTCGGACTGCTTGCCCATCGGCCACACTTTGCTTGCCAATTTGGTCAGTTTTCCTGTCAGCAGGTCAGTAGGCAGCTGTGGCAGGCGTTCACACACACAATTTTCTTTTACCGCAATGCGTAGTTCGAAGGCAGTGAGAAAAAAAGGAAGAAAAACAGAATAGAAAATAGGACATAGGAGCTACATATATAACCAGTTGCTGATATTTGCATTACATTTTTGTTTAAGTTTGTTTTTGTCATAGTTTATCCATCATCATGTTTTCTAGTTTGGATAAAGCTAAAGCAGCATATCCGAACAAAGTTATGACACCCCTAGTCGGCTAATGGATTTTCTTCACCATAGATGACTCAAATGAGTTGAAGAAGGACAAACTTCGGATTCAACTAGAGGGCTTAAATGCAAGAACCGCCTCATCTAATATATTACTATGAGAATTTAATGAGGAGCAACGAGCATCTACAGGAGACTTACAAAAAAATATGGCTCAGAAATTTTAGAAAATTTGATGCAGTTGAAGACAAATAAGCTAAAAAATTTACTACCTATCTATTTGCCTTGATAGGTCCTGCAAAAAGAGCTTAAACTTGTTACTAATGAGGCTGTGGGTCATAGGAATAGAGTCAATTAATGATTTTTTGGTTGAGGGAGCTTGCCTATCACCACTTGAAGGCACATAAAGAAAAAAGAACAGGCATGCCACTACTTATCGCCTTTGAGTATCCCCCCGACTGAGGTTTCTTGTTAGCTGGCAACAGGTAGTGTTAGACAAATAACGTGTTGCAGATAGCAGGTAACAGGTAACTGGTAACAGGTAGCTGATAACAAGTAAGCGGTAATAGGTAATAGGTAATAGGTAATAGGTAATAGGTAATAGGTAATAGGTAATAGGTAATAAATAGGTAATAGGTAACATGTAACAGGTAATAGGTAACATATAACAGGTAAAAGTTAATAGGTAACATATAACAGGTAACAGTTAATAGGTAATATGTTACAGGTGACAGGTAGCAGGTGACAGGAGGCTGTAACGGGCAGTTGGCACGGGTAACCTTTTGTAATAAGTAACGCGTATTACATAACAAAATATATAACCTGTAGAATGTAACGGTTACTAGTAACAGTAACTGTAAAATATTTCGCGGCCAATCAACAAAAAATTTAACAAACGGGTATATGCATATCGAATAGCAACAAACACCCACAACAAAATAAGAGGCATAGCATAAGAGTAGATAAAATATGTAGATAGAAACAGCTGCAATAAAATTTCATTTTAATTTGTTGGCTAAGGTTGACTAGAATTTTAAAATTTGCTTGACTTACCTTACCATGCCTTCCTGTCTTTCCATGCTTTACTTGCTGTCTTGCCTTTTCACCTTAATTGTTTTTCCAGCAAATGTTTCGTTTCCTTTATCTTTTTGCCGGCTATTTTTGCTGTCAAGCGTGCTAGCATTTGAAATTGTGCACATTTTTTTGTGCTTAAAATAGTATTTTCTTTTTTCTCTTCATAGCAATTTTTTTCTTATATATGAATTTTTTTTTTTCAATCGTCCTTTGTCCTTTCAGCCATATGCCACAAGCAAATCTTTCCGTTCGTCTTTGCTTTTGAAAATCTCATTCCGATTGTGAATCTTTTTTACTGTGAAAAATTCATGTATCAAAACTTCATTTGATATCAATGTAAAACAATGTAAAAAAGGAACAACTAAAATTAAGTTAAAAACATGAAAGTTCGACAATTAAAATTGCCCAAAAAGTGCAAGATTTTGAACTTTCTGCCTATTCATTCCTTTTCATCCCTTTCTACTTTCGCTTGTTTTTTTTTTGTTGCAGTTGTACGATTGGATCTTTCGCAGCCGATAATTAAGTTAAGAATTTATAGCGTGGCAGGCATTTTGTATGTATTATTACATACACACATATCTTGCGTATTTCTATTTTATTCATTTACTCCTCTCCCTCTTCTTCCCTCGCTCTCTCTCTTTCTATATCTCTCTTAATGAAAGGATATTAGTAACAGCTGTGGGTAGGTATGATGTCTTCATTGCTGGTATCAGCTGTTAAATGCTTTAGTTTGCGAAAGTTTTTATGACTTTGGAAGAGGAAGTAGTTGTTGCACACGTATGTACATACACACATACACCTCTAATTAAGATTTGAAACGGCAAACTCACTGCCTGATTGCATTCCTTTCTATATTCTATGAATGTCTATTTCGCTTTCTTTCTTCATGTCACAGTTATATATATACATATATAGATATTTCATTTATTTCAACAATTGAACTTATTTGGTTGAAATTAGCAAACTGTTGGCAACCTTTCCAAAAATATTTCAAAAGTTCATTATAAGATTCCTCTTAATTCATTAATCGAAATTTGTAAACTGGTGGCAACTCTCAATTTTTTAATGTTCCCAGTATTATACACAAAAGTCAAAAAAGAAAAAGATTCAGAAAACCCCAAAGTTATCTCCTTTGCTTTTTTAAGCCTAAGCAAATTGCAAACATGTGGCATCTCCTCCAAAAATATTTTCCTCAAACTTCTCTTGTTTAATGCCAAGACTTTAAAATTTCGTAAAATTAACTTTTCTAGAAAATTTAAACATATGGCAACACTAAAAAATTTGTTTCACCAGACAGGTGGCAACTCCTCTAAAACAATTTTCCTCAAACTTCTCTTGTTTAATGCCAAGGATATAATATTTCTTTTACTTCGTAAAATTAACATTTCTAAAAATTTTAAACATTTGGCAACACTAAAAAATATTTTTCGTCAAACAGGTGGCAATTCCTCTAAAACTGTTTTCCTCAAACTTCTTTTGTTTAATTCCAAAGATATATATTTCTTTTATTTCGTAAAATAATTTTTTTTTTCATTTTGAAACAAGTGGCATTACTTAAAAAAATTTGTTTCATCATACAGGTGGCAACTCTTCTAAATATATTTACCTCCTTCCTTTGCTTATTGCCAACAATTTAAATTTTCTTTTGTTTCGTAAAATAAACTATTTTAATTTTTTTTAAATATGTCAACACTTTAAAAAGAATTTCGTCCAACATGTGGCAACTCCTCTAAAAATATTCTCCTCAAACCTTTTTTAATGCCAGCACTTTATTATTTCTTTTATATCATGAAATAAACTTTTCTAAAAAATTTTATACATTTGGCAACACTCCAAAAAAAAGTTTGTTAAAAAGGTGGCAACTCTTCTAAAAATACTTTTCTCAAATTTCTTTAAGATTTCTTTTATTTCGTAAAAATACCTTTCTAAAAAAATTTAACACTTCAAATTAGTTTTTTATATATCATGAAATAAACTTTTCTAAAAAATTTTAGACATGTGGCAACACCTCAAGAACAATTGTTGGTCTAAAAATATTTTGCTCAAATTTCTTTTGTTTAACGCCAAAATTTTAATATTTATTTTATTTCGTAAAAAACTTTTCTAAACAATTTTAACATGTGGCAACACTTCAAACTAAGTTTTTCGTGAAACATGTGGCAACTTCTCTAAAAGTATTCTCCTCAAACCTTTTTATTAATGCCAGCACTTTAATATTTCTTTTATAACATCAAATAAACTTTTCTAAAAAATTTCAGACATGTGGCAATACTTAAAAAAAATTTTGGTTAAAAAGGTGGCAACTCTTCTAAAAATACTTCTCTCAAATTTCTTTAAGATTTCGTTTATTTCGTAAAAATATTTTTCTAAAAATTTTTTATTGTGGCAACACTTCAAATTAATTTTTTGATAAAACAGGTGGCAACTACTCTAAAAAATATTTTCTTTATATTTCTTCTGTTTAATGCCAACGCTTTAAAATTTCTTTTATTTTGTAAATGGAATTTTTTTTAAATTTTTAAACATGTGACAACACTTAAAAAATGTTTTCGTTAGTTTTCGTTGCTTTCTTAAACCTTTTCAATTTTATACACATACATATTACAAAATCTAATTTATTTTATCAATTTAACTTTTAAACAGATGGCAACCTTTTCAGTACATTTTCATAAGAAATCCTCCTTAAATCTTTCAAGTTGATAAGCAATTGCTATATTTCATTTATTTTATCAATTAAGCTAAATTTAAAATTTTGAAACAGGTGGCAACTCTTTCACTTGCTGTTCATTTATTTTATTGATTTCAGAACAAAGTATATAGGAATTCATACATTTTAGCCTCCTACTCCACTCTTTTCGACTAGTCCCGCTTTTTCCTAAAGTAGTAACCGCTAATTCCTAGTAGGTAAGCTTACAAATGCGTAGTCCTTAAAAGCGTGGCATTTCTTCATGTAAGTAACGGTTTAATGAAATGCTAGTTTATCCAAATTAGTTTCAAATAATAGAAAACCCTCATAAAAACTAATCCTCCAACACTTATGTATCTGTGATTCTAGTGCATATTAGAAACCATTTTGCTAACATTTCCCACCACAAACAATAAATAAATACTCGCATACCCACTAAAATTTACTAACCCAATCATTTACCTACAAATTCGCACTGCCAAAGGCACAACAACAGAACCACAACAATACCAAAACCAACAACAATAACAACTCTTTTCAGCCTCCATTAAATTTCTGTAACAAACAACTCAACCTCGTATCACTACCGTCTTTTCTACACAGATTATATTTGGTAACGTTTTTGAAAAGATTTATTTCCGGTAAACAAACTCGTTAATTTTAGTATGTTTTTCAAGCGAACAGCTGTTCGCATTACAAAGCTTCACACTGCAAAAGCATATTCATTTCCACTTTGCAACACATTGAGACAATCGCGGTTTGTTGAGAGGGAGGCTGCGGAGCAAGAAAGAGAAGGGAAAACAAAAGTGGTGGCAAAAGTAAATCCCAAAGTCTTGTAACATTTACCTTTTGCGCCACCTTTACCTTAATTGTTGTCTACATTCGGTGTTTATCTATGGTTAGTGAGCTGTTCAGGTCGATGGGAACAAAAGAATTTATGCCCCATGTTTATACGGCGTACATGTGTGTGTATGTGTGTATGGCTTTGGCTTTGGTCATTACTACAAGCTGGTCAAAATGAAGTTTTACACAGTGCAGCATAATTTTTGGTGCCAAAAGGATTTCCATTTAGGATGAGAGACTGAATTTTAATTATAAATTAATGTACTTAATAAGTGGAGAAGAAATAAATTTAATTGCTGAAAGCTTTTGGTTTAGCTGCAAAAGAAAAAAAAACACGGATATGTAGTTTTTAAGCAGTTATTTCTTATTGGAAATGTCCTAAAAAATGCTTGTCAAAAAATAAAAAATGGAATCTCTTAAATAATTGTACCCCTTAAGGGGTTAAAATACTTTTTCGAAAAACGAGCAGACAAAACCTTTCAAAAGAAATCCGAAAAAGAAACGCGAAAAAATGTATAGAAAAAGTGAATATCAAAGAATTTTTCGTGGTCGTTAAGGGGTTAAAATACTAAAATACCCCATAAAGTATAAAAAAACAAAAACAAAAAAACATGGATAAGGAGTTTTTAAAACAGTTATTTCTTATATGAATTGTCATAAACAACCCCTTGTCAAAAAAAAAAAAACAAAAACGGAATTTCTTAAATAGTTATGCTCCTTAAGGGGTTAAAATACATTCTCGTTAAATCACTCAAAAAAAAATCTTTGAAAAGAAACAAAAAAATTGAAGAAAAAACTGTATTCAAAGAATTCTTCGTGGTCGTTAAGGGGTTAAAATACGCCCTAAGGGATGAAAAAGCAAAAAAAACACGGATAAGCAAATTTTAAAACAGTTATTTCTTATAGGAATTGTCACAACAAAAACGCTTGTAAAAAAACGGAATTACTTCAATAATTGTGCTACTTAAAGGGTTAAAATACTTTTTCGACAAATCACTTAAAGAAAAAAACTGAATATTCCAAAAGAATGTCGTGGTCATGGGTTAAAAAAGAAATACGGATAAAAAGTTTTTAATACAGTTGAAAATTGTCATAAAAAGCCTCTTGTAAAAAAAATAAAAAACAAAAAAACCAGAAAAAAAATTACAAAAATCCACCTATTTAAAAAAACCCGAAAAAACTAAAAAAATAAAATTTAAAATTCACAAAAATTTGCGTTATAGGGTTAAAATGCTATGCGAAATTTTTTAATGCAGAATTTGCAGACAAAAAAAGATTAAAAAAGGAGAACGCAAAAAAATAGAACGTAAAGAAGAAAATATAAAAAAATAAAAGAATAAGTTTTTTAAAATTTATTTGAGTTTTGATTAAGACTCCTTTTTGGAATAACTAAATTTGTTGCATACTTAAGGTCGCACACGCCACTACTATGCTGCCTGTTGAACTTTTATACATATTTTTCAGAGTGGACTCCTTACTGAAGTTTTCAGTTACAATTTTCTAAACATTTTAACTGCGTTCATTTTAACCACGGATAATTTATACCGTTTTCGTTTTTTTTTGGTTATTTGAGTTCTTGTGCTTTTGAATAAGCGAATTTTTTGCCTACTTCTGGGGCACGAATGTTTCTTTATTTTGCTCTCTGTGAACTTTCAAACCCTTGTTATTGAGGAATTCTGATGAAATTGTCTAGCGCATACTTTCTCAAACCCATTTTAACACATTATTAACACTACGTACTTACCTAGTCTATGTGAGGGCAGTTTGGCCTTAACCCTTTATTCGCCACTGGTTCCAAAAAGGCATGGCATGAATAAAGTCTCAAGTGGCATAACAAAATGTGTTCTAATAATAGAAATTTGGCTTTGGTGTTCTCTCTCTGCCACATAATAACTCCAAAATTGGTTATACAATAACTCCAATAACTACCAATAAAAACTCCTCAATTGGTTACACAGTGTAGAAAAGGATTCTGTTAACATATGAAACTTTTATTTAAGTACATAGGTATTTGTGGTCTTGTAGGTTGCATGTGTTTTTATTTGTTTGACTAACTGATAAGTAATTGCTTAGAGATAAAAAAAAAAACTAAAAATAGTAGGCGGTTAAGCAAGAAATTAGTTTCTATTATGTAACCCCATGTGGGTGGTTCGATGTAACCCTTCTGATGTATTTGTGTTTACTTTATGCCCTTAAAATATGCATACATATTTTCTACGTTTTGGTTGTATTTTTGGCGTGAAAAAACTATTCATTTCAGGTGTTTTCAATTCATTTTGTTTACTGGTTGCTTTTGCACTTAGATGTAAAAATAATTGTAGAAATATGTAGATAAGTAGTAAAAGAATAATTTGAATTTTTCCAAAGAAAAATCATTCAAAAAGTAGTAATTAAAACAGAAGTTGGTGTCGAAAAAATTTTTTTTTCTAGCTGTTAGCTTAAGCTGATTTTTTCTCTTTTTTTAATTTCAATATGTATTATTTATGTACAAGTAGTCGTTGTTGCGAAAAAGCTCGTTAAAAGATGCAAGTATATTGCTTAACAAATAGTTATTGATAGCTATATATAATCACTCTTTCTTTTAGCACAATATGTTTGAGTACGAATAATTTCGGTTGAAATCAATTATCGCACATTGGTGAGAATTTTCATGTTTTTGTGTCGCGGTAGATAATGGCAAGATTAATGATTCGAATTCCATTGATTTATGTGCTAAAGAGATGATGAAATGGAATGGAATATAATGGAATGGAATGGAATGAAATTGTCGTATTCCTGGTAAAACTATGCCTTTCCCCAGCACTCAGGCATATTTGCGCATTATACTTAAAGGCTTTAGAAAAGATCAGGATGTAGGGAAAAGTTGGCATAGTGGAATCAGTGTTCCTCTGCAAACTTCCCAGATTCTCTTATAAGTCTGAGAAGTTTGTCGAGTGATAGAGAATGTGCATCCGCCATCCTCAATACATCCGACCCGATAATGCTCAATCTTAGTCTATCGAAGGTCGGCGGGGTGCAGAGAAAATCGTTGTCGTCTTTCTCCTTCAGATACGAAAATAAGCTCTAGATGATGCCTTTGGTGGCCATGTGCTGTCCCCATGGAATGTGTGCTGTAATCAACCCCACAAGGGTCCGAAGCTCGCTCCTTCTCTGCTTGAGCAGGAAGTTTGCTAACTTACTGTTAGGCCTTTTCAGAAAGAACTTCGTAACTTAAAAGGATCTGTGGAGTTCAAGCGTCTACCAAGAGCTCGCCTCATGGAGTCCCTGATGTACTTCACAGTGCCGGCTGTGCTTGGTCCTATGATTGGTTGCATTCCAGTTGATTGCGCTGCTGATTGTATTGCCACTACAAAACTTCTATGGTTCTTAGTCGTCTCTTACGACAGGCCTTTCTTACCTCGTGTACATTCAAAGCGACCAAAAATCCGCTGCGAATAATACCTACCCTTGTCGCGTCTTTCCTACTCCTGCTCTGCTGCCAAAGTTATAATTTATGCATTGCTACTGTAAATTATTGTGCTCACATGTTTAATCTTGATACATAATTTCAAATAATAAAGCTAATAAGGACTTGCTAACAAATTGAATCTCTCTGTAGAGCACCTACCTATCAGCAAACAGACATGTGCACAAATGTTACTCATACGCCCCAGCGCCCCTCCACACAAAGGCACAGCCAATTAGAGTTACATTCAGAGCACAAATAATTGTATCCAACAATATTTGTTGCGCAAATTAAAATTACAATTGCCGTTACATGCGCCATATCTGTAAGCAGCTTATGAATTCGGCAGCCTTAAAGTGCGCTGACATGCTGCCATTTGCTATTCGCCTTTCGCGCGTCTCGATTTATGTCATGCTACATTTTTTGGAGGCAATGGAGCCATAAATCTTTGTTAATTGAAGGGTACAAAAAACAAGACAAACGCTTGTGCGCTTATATGTACATATGCCTTAAGCATCTCGAACAGCAAGTGCCCTTCATCATTCCTGCTGTTGCTCATTTCACTTTTGCTTTACAAAGCAGCTTTGCTGGCATCGGCTGCAATATTTATTTATTTATTTGTGTTTTTAATTTTTTATGTTCTCTTATAGCAAAGTTAATACTTGGTTTCTCCTCCCCTCATGTTGCTATCAACAGAAATAAATTTTCACATTTTAACCATTAATTTATCTTAATTTACTCTTTCTCATATATCTACTTGTACCTTCTACTTAGTTATGGGGCATTGCAGCATAAATACGCACAATAAAACTTAAAACGATCTTAGGGGTTAGTAACATATATGCACCCTTATTGTCCTACGGTGACTGTCCATTTCAGCTCGCTGAAGTTGTAGGTAGTAGGGGGTGTGTATTCGAAAGTCCTAATTTATTTGTAAAATAATGTTTATGCCTTTCATAAGCAAGAATTGTTTCTATGAAAGTCTCACGCACGGACCGTTTACTTGTAACAGCAATTTAGATGCATATATACATACACACTAGCTGAATATTTTTTACTCTATTTTCTTGTTAATATATATCTTCTTGCTGCTGCTGTTCTTATACTTTGTTCGTCTTTTTGTTTATTTTATTTCCGTTCTTATTAGATACACATATCCCCTCTCATTCCACTCCCTGTCGCTTGCAGTTGACTACCAGCCAAGGCAAGCCAAGCCAGCCAATTTTCAAAAGCTTTACTTGGCTGCTACTTGCTGTATTCTACTTGCTCTTGTTCTTCTACTTACAGTTAGGCTTTCCTCCGCCTAACAATTCTTTCTTTTAACACACCTTCGCTTCTTATTTTGCTACACCTGATTCCTGTTTTTTTTTGTTTTTTTGTTTTTTGATACCTTTATTTACTACGCATTTTAACTTCTAGTACATCATAAATCTTTTATGTTGAAAGCTATTATATTTATAACTTACGGCTTCCGCAAGCAAAAGCTACTAGAGTAACGGTAATTACCATTTACTTTCCGTTAAAACGAAATTAAGTTAAAAAGAAATATCTAAAGAACGATAAGCAAATTATTTGCTTTAGCGCAATTTAATAAGAATTTTTACATTTCTATTGAGCGGAGGCTAAGTTTTTAACTTCATGTCTAGCCTAAATAATGTTTTGGTTTTACGTATAAGTAAAGAAGAAGAAGTACTTGCTTTGATTTAAGTCGATTTGAGGATTATTTTCTGTTCTAGTTTTTAAATTAGCTCGATTGTAATCACTGAATGTCCATTTAAAGCTCATTGAGATTTTCCTGTTTTTGTTCCTCATTTCGCATAGCAATGTCCAAAAATGCCAGGTGTAGTAAATATTTGTGAGAAATATCGGGTTGAAGAGAGAACAGTAGGACCATCCTTCACAAAGTCAGAGGTGGCACATAATGTGTGGCTAAGCTTCTAATGATAGCCATGATTGTGACACTTTAAAGCCATTCTCCGAACCATCGCCATCGAAAAGAGTTAAAAATTTATGTACTTGTAAAAAAAATATTTATCTATTATATTACAAGTAAGGAAGCCCAAGTTCGAGTGGAATCGAACATTAGATACTCAGCTGTATGCTTTCATTGTTTGTTTGCGTTTGATGGAAACACGGACGGTGTACTTTATATAAAACGAGTGCTGCATAAAGTAGGCGTAGCCACGCCCATTTTCAAAATTTTTTTCAATCATCCACCTAAGCATATGAATATTATTCTTTGTGCAAAATTTCATTCCTTTATGACTTCTAGTTACAAAGATGTCACGTTACAAATTCCCAAAAGGGTGTTCCAGGAATATCTTTATTAAAAAGTAGGCGTGGTCATAAACCGATTTCAATAAATTTTTGCGTGTCTATTAACACAAGTTATAAAAGTGTATAAACCAAGTTTCGTCATAATATCTCAGTTATTTGTCGAGTTATGGGCTCCGAAATCTCGTAGATTGCTTTATCTAAAAAGAAGCGGTGCCCATTTTCCAAAATTTTTCTAGTTTTTGTTTCCGGTCTATTGTAGAACTTATGCCACAAAATTTCAATGAATTATCTTTATATTTGACAAAGATAGCGCTTAAAATGTTCTTATTAGGTCACTTTATAATACCCATATATAAAAGTGGGCGTGGCCGTCAACCGATTTTAACAATTTTCCGTCCAAACATTTGCCTAAGTAAGTAAATCACGCGTACCATATTTCATCGATATATCTTCAACGGTTTCTGAGTTATGACATATAAAACTTTTAATGTTTGACCCTTAATAATTGGGCGTGGCATCGCCATTTTCCAAAATTTCATCAAATTTCTTCCTACACAGAGCCAAAAAGTACACCTACAATCAAAGAGACTGCCACCTAAAAAAGCTATTTGGCCGAGGAGAGGGAGAGGGGACAAAATTGAAGAAATTTTTGCTAGAAATTCTTCTGGATTTTAGCTTGAATTTCTTCTTAAATTTATTTAAAAGGATATCGTCTGAAAACGAGGAGATAACTTCTTGTTTATTAATTTTTTATGTCATTTTGTAAAAAAAATTAAATTGTTAGAAGAAATCTGCTTGTTTTAGGAGAAAATTTTTATAAAGCAAATCAATAAGGACATCCTCTAATTTTTACTTGAACCTTTTTGAATTTATTAAAAAGGAAAACTTTTTATTTTTAAAAGAGCCCTTATTAATTCAAATTTTGCTTTAAACGTCTTAACATACGTACATACATACATATGTACATATATACTCGTACATACTAGAAGTATGCATAACAGTTATTGCATCAGCCACGTTTTATGCGTGCAATTACATGTTCAAGAAATTAAAAGGGAGAACTTTTTATTTTTAAAAGAGCTCTTATGTATTTCCTCCGATCGTCAATTTCACTACGGCTTTGCACATTTCTACAATTCTCAAACGATTAATGAAGCACTTGGTATAAAGAGTTTATTATGTCCATCTGCACTTATATGAAATGAAATGTTGCCCTTTGTCTGAATAAGTCCTAGGAAAATACTAGTTGAATAATTATGTTTTCCGATGAAAATCAAGATTCTCTTCTTAATAATATTAAACAGGGTTTCTTCTTAATTTTACAGGTTATCTGCTAAATTTATGTGAAAAGGTTTCCATATTTATTCTAGGAGTCATCTTCTAAATTTTATTTAATAGGTTTTCATCTTAGTTTTATAGGTTATCTCTTAAATTTTACTGAAAATGATTTCATCTAAAATCCACGGGTCATCTTCTTAATTATATTGAAAAGGTTTTCATATTAGTTTTACAGATTATCTACTTAGTTTTATTAAAATGAAATATCCAGTAATAATAAGACGGGCATCTTATTGGAGAGAAAGCATAGAGAAATCCGCTAAACTTTGTTCTAATTTATAGGGCATTTTAGGTGGTATTTTGGCTCTGTGTAGGGGCCTGAGCACAATACGTGGGTAAAACTGCATCGCCCCAGCTATATTAGTGACTGAGATACCAAATTTCCGATTTTTTCTATATAGGAAAAGTGGGCGTGGTCATGATCCGATTTCGTCCATTTTCAATATCCCAGTCTCGATACCAACTTGCATTCCAAATTTCATCAAAATATCTCAATTTTTGTGCCAGTTAGAGATGGGACGGACATGGCTCAATCAATTTCTCTTTTCACCCTGATAATTTTGATATATATAAGTCTATATCTATTTCGATTATTTCATTCTGTTACAATCCACCGTTATGTGATTAAAACTATAATACTCTGTGTACTAGTACAGCTGACTATAAAAAACCAACATGATTAGTGAAACAGTTGCTAAGTGTTGGTTGAAATACACCTGCTGATGTGTGTGCTTGCTACTGCTCTGGCGCCAACGTAGAGGAGAAACACTACTCCCACACACTTGGTGTAGTATTGTGATTGAGTTTGAGTTGCTTTGCAGCTTCCCACCAAAAAACTCGATGACCGTGGAATTAAGAGGGTAATCGAGAAAAACCCTGGCAATCGCTTCCACATTCGTTGACAGAATGCCTGACATTAACATGGGCTTGTCATTGGAGGGAAGGACTTACCCATTGCATTACCGCGGAACGAATAAATCACGCAATACCGCAAGGATTCTAGTGAATCAAATAAAGAATACCTTACAGGGAAGCAGACAAAGAAAGCGAAAAATGTAAGGCATGATGGAAATTTCCACTGGTATTTATTCCAGTTCATTTTTCGCGCTCCATTCTACTTTGCATTACGTGGAATGGGTAATGGAAGCTCATTCCACTCTGCATTACTGGCAATGCGTGAAAGAAGTGATGAACTCGCCAGATGTTCCATGGCAAGGCCTTCTATCATACCTGACAGGTAATAGCGATGACCAGATCTTTGCTGGGTTGCGACTCCTGTTGCTGTGTTTGATTACGTACAAACGAATTCTTCCAATTCAATGACAATTTGTATGCGATTTTTAATGTTAAACATACACAGCGATACAGATACATATCGCTAGCTTAGAGTGCAAACTGTGTAAGTCCAATTTCATGAAAAAGTGTATGACAATTATAACATACTTGTTTTGCGTGGTGTGCATTTGATTTGTTTAGCGTTCAACATAAAAATACACTTTTTCATGAAATTGGACTTACACAATTTGCACTCTAAGCTAGCGATATGTGCGTATGTTTGCTACTCAGTTATACAATAATCAGCAAATCATAAATTTGTATTGCAAACAATTTATGAAAACTACATACGCAAGTACGAGAATCAATTTCAAATCGTTCAACAATCCAACTACATTCAGACGAAATAGAATACATAAACACAAACATACATATGTACATACGTATGAATATGTCGAAGTACACCTATTCGTTTATTGTTACAGTAGATTGCATTCTAGTTAGCTGGTAAGCAAACTATTCTCTTCAAATGCATTTGTTTGCTGTTAGTTAATTGCAATTTCAATGTTGCTTTAAAAAGTTGTAACAAAGCGGCTGATGTTACATTTGGAGCTACAGATAGGGCGCAGTTGGAAATAGGGTATGAGTTGAAGGAGTCTAAGTGGTAGTGAGAAATTAGAGAGGCCAATAAATTGTTGCAGACCTTAACCATATCAATTAACCGAAGTTGATTAGGATTTAAATAGTTTATGAGAATTTTTTCGGTCAAGATTAAGATACATACATGCGTATATATACCCAGTTGCAGGGCCGTAGCCAGGAATTTCTTTCGTGGGGGGTTTTATCGTTGTGAATTTTTTTTTTTTTTTTTTTTTTTGAGAAAAATATATAACTTATTTCGTGCACTAATATAATAATAATACAATGGCGCTATTATAACTCTGACGAGTTTTATGGCCGAGCTTCTCTCCCAATTCGAGGTGTGCTCCTTTTTGTTTTTCCTACTAATTGGGTGGACCTACAGTTTTATGCCGGCTCCGAACGGCGAATGCATTTTTTGTGAGAAGCTTTTTCATGGCAGAAATACTCTCGGAGGGTATGCCGCCCACTGCCGAGAGGTGACCGCTGCTCTTAAAAAACCTAATAATTGGATTTTTACTAATTAGAAAAATTTGTTTGGCTCGGACCGTGGTTTGAACCCGAGACCTCTGGCATAGCAGGCGAGAACTCTACCCACTGCACCACAGCGGCCACTCGTGCACTAATATAAAAATAATAAAAAAAAATTCAGGTTTCTAAAGTGCTATTTAGAAGAAACATTTTTTTAGAAAACTTTTGATTTTCAAATTAGGGTGTTATAAGAAGTTTTAAAAATCGGGAAACTTTTATTCATTTAAAAATTAGACTTTTCAATTGCAAACACGATGAATACTTTATTTTTTGTGATTTTATCCAAGTGAAAAAAAATAATATTTTATGGACGAAAAACTCGGTTAGATTACCCAGCTGTTTTCAGCTGTAAAAGTCCGCCCCAAGATTTTTAGCTTATGTTGGACTCTAACTTGTTTTTTTTTTGCAACTTTTTTATTTGACATCCGAGTTTTAAAATTGATAGATATGTCATTATTTTAGTCTTTTGAGCAGAGTTTGAAATTATTTTTAACTTTTTTTTTTCATTTCCATTGAATTTCATTTTCATTCCAAATTAAAAAATAAACAGCGCAGCAGAAGTATAAAAAATAAAAAGTTCTACTGTGCTGCAACTGCGCAGCCTTAAGTTTCAAAAAAATTATAGTCGACTGTTGCTGTATTGTGGAAATTTGTACAGCACAGCAAAGGCCAAACATAATTTCGAGTTTTTACAGCACTGATGTTATTGTTTTTTTTTTTAATTTATGGGAACACAGTCGAAATTTTAATGTACAAAAAAAAAACAATTTTGAAAAGCCGCACTTAAAACTAAAATTCTGTTTATCTGTGCTTTGCTGTCGACTGATCTGTTTGAAATTACACAGTTAAGTAACAGCACAAATAAACAAACAAATATATTCGACTGTTCTGTGCTTCGACTACAGATATTTTCAAAGGAAATCGAAATTCAAAAGTTCTCAAAAAATTATGATAACTTTCGCAGAACAGCAACAGCTTATTTTTTGAGACTGTTGGTGTTATGCTGGCAAACACTGCTTGGGAAGCTATATATTTCCCTCTAATGTCCTTTGATCTGTGAAGTCGTTTTCATATATGTAGTTGGGTCACCTAGCCGAGTTTTTCGACATTAAAACATCATTTTTGTTTCACTTGGAAAAAATCGCCAAAAATAAAGTATTCATCGAATCTTTTTAATATTACACTTAAAATATTTGCAATAAAACACAATAATTTTAAAAAGAATAAGAATTTCCTGATTTTTACAACTTCTTATAAAAACCCAAATAAAAGCCAAATTTTTTCAATAATCGCAAAAAATCAATAAAATTTTGACTTTGAAAAATCGGACTATTACAACTCACACATCCCATATATGGGATCTTTCGAAAAACACACAAAATGTTATAATTCAGAAACTAATATAACCCGAGTAATGAATTTTCAGCCATGACTTTATGAAGTTACTAGCTGGCCCGGCAGACGTTGTTCTGCCTAAAATTTATTCCTATAAAGTTATAAAACTGTCAATTCTCTGAACAAAAGAGATATACATATATTCGCCGCGACAAACCTAATTTCCCCTATCCCTATATCTATCTCTATCTCTGTCTCTGTCTCTGTCTCTATCTCTATCTCTATCTCTATCTCTATCTCTATCTCTATCTCTATCTCTATCTCTATCTCTATCTCTATCTCTGTCTCTATCTCTTTCTCTATCTCTATCTCTATCTCTATCTCTATCCCTATCCCCATTCCTATCCCTATCTCAAAATGTATGGGAAAATATTTTTTTTTTTTTTGCATTTTTCGGGAATTTTATTGGATATTCTCCTATTCTGGCCAGAGAACAATCTGAATTTGTCTCCATTATCCAAATCGGTGCAGGCGTTCTTGAGTTATACGCGTTTGTACTAACGCCACTTCCTTTTATATATATAGATAAGGAAATATGCTAAAATTTTAGAAATGTAACATAATTTAATTTATAAGTCGTATGTCGTTAGAAGCGTACTTTAATTATCTTTCGAACAAAGTAGATACGGTTTGCGGGTATTTGTAACTTTATCGAAAAGAATTTTTGATGGAAGTTGTAACCAAAAAAACCCAACCAACCGTTATCTCAAAACCCTAACTATAAAAAATATGATAGAAGTCAAATGTATCTACCAGAATTTCGTGGGGGGTTCAAACACCCAACCCCCCCCCCTCCCCCCCCCCTAAATACGGCCTTGCCCAGCTGTTTATGTGCAAATGTACGTTTGAAATAAGTGCTGATAAAATGGAACTTGCAAGTGGTGCAAGCTTTACATACAAACTACATACGTATATCTCCATTGGTATATAATTCTCGTCCTCTCGTGTTTTAAACAAAAAATTCAAGCTGATGGACACGCTTTCTAAAATTGGTCAACGTTAATCATTGGCGTAGTAACGGGGGGGGTTTTGGGGACAAAACCCCCCCCGAAAGATTCGTTTTGTATAAAATTCATCTGACCATAAAACCACCTTTAACTAAGAGATGATTTACAGGAAAAAATCAATGAGAATATTAATTTCTCGAAATTGGTAATTCGAAATTTAGCGCTTTTTCACGAAGTATTATTTATAATTGTAGCGTTAGTTGAGCTGTAGGAAAGTGCAAGAACCGCAGGAATTTTATCACAATTTACATTCTTTGTACCCATACTCGCTCTTTTGTGGTAAAATTCCTACGGTTCCTGCACTTTCCTACGGCTCAACAAACGCTACAATTACACTACTCGACAAATTTTGATCAACTTTAACCACCAAAAATGAAATAACCAGACCCAGTTTTTGAGGTATTGGTAAAAACGTGGAAAAAGCCATATATGCAAACATTGCATCACATAAGTGCATCAAAAAGTTGTATTAGACATCGTGGCGATTTGATATCTAGGAGGAGCTGGTATAGGGAGCTCCAACAGACATTTTTTGCCTTCACACTCCAAAATTGGTCAAGTAGTTTGGTTACAAAAACAAAAATAATGAAAAAAATTTGAAAAAAAATCGAATTTTTTTAAAGAAATTTCAGATTCGACTGTCCTAAAATCAGAAAAAATCTTAATAATTTCCCTACAAGCTTAGGTGCTGAAAGTGATGAAAATTGTGAGAGATTTCATCAGGACTTAATAGTTTTTGAATGGTGATATCAAGGGTCTTGGTACGAGTATATGATGGGAGACTATTTTTTGGACAATCATACGTGTAACAAATGCAGAAAATCACAAAAGAGTAGTCAAAAGTACTTACTCACATCGCTCATTATTTATCAATAGCGAAATATGGATATTTTTTTATTCAATTAATTTTTTTCCTATTAATCGCTGTTTTGAGAGATATTGTGCACTTCAAAACACGTAATAAATGGAATAAAATAATCTTAAGTATTACTCCTTAATAAAGTTTTATGAATAAACCCAATTTTGTTGTTGAAATTTTACTCTTCCGGAAATGCATATTATTCTTTGTGCAAAATTTCATTCCTTTATGACTTCTAGTTACGCCGATGATATCGACATCATTGGCACTAACACTCGCGCCGTATGTTCTGCCTTCTCCAAGCTGGATAAAGAGGCTAAGAAAATGGGTTTGGCGGTTAACGAGGACAAGACGAAGTACCTCCTGTCATCACACAAAGAAACAGCACGCCTTGGCAGCCACGTCAATGTTGATAGCTACAAATTCGAAACTGTTGAGGACTTCGTCTATCTGGGAACCAGCATTAACACCAAGAATGATGTCAGCACGGAGATCCAACGAAGAATCACGCTTGCCAATAAATGCTACTTCGGACTAAGTAGGCAACTGAAAAGTAAAGTCCTCTCTCGACAAACAAAAATCACACTCTACAGGACGCTCATCGTTCCAGTCCTCATGTACGGCGCACAAGCATGGACAATTTCAAAATCAGATGAGATGGCACTTGGAGTATTCGAGAGAAAAGTTCTTCGTAAGATTTATGGACCTTTGCGCGTTGGCGTGGGCGAGTATCGACGGAGATTTAACGATGAGCTGTACGAGCTTTACACAGACATCGACATTGTTCAGCGAATAAAGATCCAGCGGCTGCGTTGGGCAGGTCATGTCGTGAGAATGGACGAAGGCGCTCCGGCCAAGAAAGCATTTCTATCGAAACCCGCTGAACGCAAAAGAAAAGGGAGACCTCCTCTGCGTTGGGAAAATCAGGTGGACAGCGATGCTGCCTCCCTAGGTGTTCCCAAGTGGCGCCATGCTGCACGAAACAGAAGCAATTGGCGCGCTCTGTTGGACGCGGCCAGAATCGTCTAGACGGTTAACCATTTCGAACCTCCTGGTACACCATATGTACCACTAAATTTTATTATGGGTTAACTCCTAAAGTTTGCACTCAAACTTGAAAAGAATATACTCGGACGAAGCCTGCTGGTTTTTCTAATGGTACATATAAAAAGGAGCTCATTCGCGCTCACAGTTTACACACAGCTTTGAGTGAAACAGCGAAGCATGCGAACGCGTACATTTTTTGCAAGTATTAGTTATTCAAAACAAAGTGCAAAGTAGTAAAAAATATATAACAGATAAAGATATTGACTTCGTTTATGAGGATAAGTATTGATAATGACAAATTTTGGATATTTATTATTGTATATTTTGAGTTTTACAAAACTGGTACGTCACGGTAGGCAGGAAGCGACGATAGGTTGCATGAAAATGTCGAGAAAAAAGGAAAGTGGGGTTGTGTTATGTGATGTTTATAGATGGAACATCCGTTGAAATTAAAATCCGAGCTGCTCCTTTTTCAAGGATATCCACATTTTTTGTTTTTTTTGAAAGGATCAAATATTGAGAAAATCGAAAATTCGCCACCGTCCAAATTTTTCCGATTTCAATACATTATTTGGTCGCTAAGGGATACAAAAAAAGGTATTAAAAAGAAAAATGGACACCTGTAGTGGAAAAATCCAATGTGAACAGGACCTAAAGGATAACCACTGAAATATAAAATAACACAAAAAGTACCCACTTTAATTTGCGTATAACTCCTAACATGTTAACTCTACGTGAAAATTCCTTATAATATGTTTCATTCAGAATAAATAAAGGAATATTTCTTTGATATACAATTTTGATGTACCTGCAGTGGTTAATGCACTTTGGTCCATCTAAAGTGAAAATTTCAAAAAAAGTACGTTTTTTTTATGGTGCTATTTTAAGTTCAAATATTTTTCTAGTTTATGTAAATATTTTAATCTAATGATCCAATTCTCATTCTTACATATCTATACGTTAATATTAAAAAGAATTGGAGCTGAAATACGCGCTAGCTGTGCACGGTGGGCGGTAAGCAACAATAGGTTGCATGAAAATATCGAAAAAACGATCGCCGGCTAAACACTTACGTAAACTGATATTCTAATATACTTCATAAACACACAGCAAGCGTGAATAAAATCTCCAACATTTTTTTTAAACGAAAATTAGTACCAGCACACAGCTAGGCACATATTCGTTGGGCCATCGTTTTTACGATATTCCCATGCAACCTATTGTTGCTTCCCGCCCACCGTGCACAGCTAGCGCGTATCTCAGCTCTAACTCTTTTTTAGTATTAACGTAGAGATGTGTAGGAATGAGAGTTGGATCATTAGATTAAAATATTTATATAAACTAGAAAAATATTTGAACTTAAAATAGCACCATAAAAAAAACGTACTTTTTTTGAAATTTTCACTTTAGATGCACAAAAGTACATTAAGCACTGCAGGTACATCAAAATTGTATATTAAAGAAATATTTCTTTATTTATTCTGAATGAAACATATAATAAGAAATTTTCACGTAGAGTTAACATTTTAGGAGTTATACGCAAATTAAAGTGGGTACTTTTTGTGTTATTTTATATTTCAGTGGTTATCCTTTAGGTCCTGTTCACATTGGATTTTTCCACTACAGGTGTCCTGTTTTCTTTTTAATACCTTTTTTTGTATCCCTTAGCGACCAAATAATGTATTGAAATCGGAAAAATTTGGACGGTGGCGAATATTCGATTTCCTCAATATTTGATCCTTTCAAAAAAAACAAAAAATGTGGATATCCTTGAAAAAGGAGCAGCTCGGATTTTAATTTCAACGGATGTTTCATCTATAAACATCACATAACACAACCCCACTTTCCTTTTTTCTCGACATTTTCATGCAACCTATCGTCGCTTCCTGCCTACCGTGACGTATACGTACCAGCAGTCCTTTATACTGGTACATATGTGTACCAGCAGTACCCTTCGTCAATCTTTACATACTTATTGTTTTTTGTTTTACAAAGAAATAATATGTCGAAAACTTGTGTGAAGATGAAATAGCAAAGACGCTGGATGTTTATGGAGATTATTCTGACGTTGGCAATGAAGGTGGGGATGAAAGTGGGGACTTTTCTGGCGGAAATGCTGATAATTACGAACCGGACTCGAATACGGATAGCGAAAAATCTTTAGTATCTTCATCTTTATATTTCGATAGGGAATCCCATGCAGCTGAAGGTGTAAATGAAAATGAATCGGAAGAATTTTACCAAGAGCTCGAACATAACATGATTTCCATGACTTCGAACCAAAGGTCATGGTCTTGTCCTCAGCCAAATTTTATACCTAAGAATATTACAAACGAACATCGTGAGTGTAATATAAGTCTCGAAATTCCACGTACTTCGTCACCATTTTCAGTATTTCAAAAAAATTTCCCTCGAAGTTTGTGTGTATATACCGCGAAATGTACAAACGAACGCATTTTTACATTTGGAACCGCAAAACAATCACCAAATATATCGAAAACTGATGCTGGGAAAATAGCAATTCTGCTGGGATATATGTTTGTTATGTCCTACAAGAAAGAAACCGCGGAAAAAAGTGTTCTATCGTCTTTTAATGATTTCCGCTGCCAAATCTTCGGTCATTTATTGCGATCTCCGATGAGAAAAACTTCAATTTATCGATTTCATAATAATATTAGCAGAATCGCTAATATTTGAAGATAAGAAAACTGCAACCAGACGTAGGTCTCAAGGAATGGGGCACATATATGCAGGACAGAAGAATCTGGGCATTATATCTATGCATTTACCAGTTCCTATTAATACTAGAAGACGTTGTGAAAATTTTCGGCGCAACAAAAAGCAAACGAGAACAAAGTAAATGTGCCAGATATGCGATATACCACTTTGCATGGGTTGCTTTGCAAGTTATCAGACTAATAAATCAAATTAATACATCTCCATATTAATTTTAAAAGTATTTTTTCGTGAATATAAATACCTATATTATGTAAAATGCATTATTTGAATAAAATATAAGAAAATATATTCGTTGAAATAATCAATAACTCTTAGCAGATTAAGGACTGATGGTACATATGCTGTACCACACAACAGCACTGGTGGTACAATGGTTTACCACCACCCACACCTTGATAAAAATGGAAATAATTTGAATGTGGATTTTTTAGTTATAAGCTACTTAATTGTGGGAAACTAGTTAAATGTTATATACTCAAGCGGTTGAAAGCCGGTTCGAAAGGGTTAAGCGCCAATCAAGAAGAAGAAGAAGTTACAAAGATGTCACGTTACAAATTTCCAATTTCTGAAAAAAATTACATTTTGATCATTTGTAAAAAAAATTTTAGATTTTTGGTAATTTTTATTTTAATTCTGGTAAATTTTTTACATTGGCTGTGACCCCCCCCGAAAAATTCTCTTACTACGCCACTGACGTTAATCTTTCTTTAACCAATTTAATGTGATGTCTACCCATATTTTAATATTTCATCAATTTAGTAGAGTTGCAAATTTTCAAACATCTGGCAACTCTGCTTCAATTTATTTTTGAATCTAAAGTTAGATTCTAAACATTCTTAGGTTTCAATTGATGAATTGCCGAATGATATCTATAATATACATGTGTATTTATGGACTAGTGAAATGTTAAGTTAACGTCCCTGTAGACGGAAAGTCTTTCAACGATGGATAAAAATAAAATATAGCACGAACTCAGGTAGGGTTGAAAGAATTCCAAAATATTTGTACCTACATAGATGGGTATGTAAGTTCAGTCTAAGTAAATAATAATAGCCGTGTTTTTATTCAAGCGCATATACATCTGCGCTTAAATTTTGTATGGATTTCTAAGCGCACATCTCTATCCGTGCTTATTTGTCCATACAAAATTTAAGCGCAGATGTATATGCGCTTGAATAAAAACACGGCTAATATTAAATTAAGTTTAAGCTTGCTCAGCAGTTAAAAGGATACAGATTCAAGGAAACTCTGTGTTACACTTTCTTCAACCAACCAACGTTGCTGCACTGACAACCACAAACACAAACACATATCTACAGATAAACACACAGCTAAACAAAAATAACCAACATATTTCCCTACTAATCGCACTTGCAATTGCTCTTATTGATTTAGCTTAAGGACACACAGTTTTCATTTCCTTTTGCTGCTTGCATTTATTTCCTCAAAAAGCAAGTACACAAAATAAACCAAAAACGACAACTCAATTTCGAACTGCTAACTAGTTTAGAAAAGCCACAAACAAAATTTATGAAGTAAAGAAGAACACCAACAGAAATATTAGCAGAATGAATGTTGATTGAAAGGATGAAATATAGAAATAGAAAAAATATGTAGATGCACGCATGTGTATGTATGACAGCAACAAGCAACGACAGCAACAAATAGCTCAGCACAGAAAATAAAGTAATAAAAACAAGTAAGGAAGCCTAAGTTCGAGTGGAATCGAACATTGGATACTCAGCTGTATGTTTTCATTGTTTGTTTTCGTTTGATAGATTTTATATAAAGCGAGTTTTGCATAAAGTGGGCGTAGCCACGCCCATTTTCAAAATTTTTATCAGTCATCCAACTAAGCATATGAATATTATTCTTTGTGCAAAATTTCATTCCTTTATGACTTCTAGTTACAAAGATGTCACGTTACAAATTCCCAAAGGGTGTTCCAGAAATATCTTTGTTAAAAAGTAGGCGTGGTCATAAACCGATTTCAATAAATTTTTGCGTGTCTATTAACACACAAGTTATAAAAGTGTATAAACCAAGTTTCGTCATAATATCTCAATTATTTGTCGAGTTATAGGCTAAGAAATCTCGTATATTCCTTTGTCTAAAAAGAGGCGGTGCCACGCCCATTTTCCAAAATTTGTATATTTTTTGTTTCCGGTCTATTGTGGAACTCTTGCCACAAAATTTCAATGAATTATCTTTATATTTGACAAAGATATCGCTTAAAATGTTTTTATTAGGCCACTTTATAATACCCATATATAAAAGTGGGCGTGGTCGTCAACCGATTTCGCTAAAATTTTCAACATGTATTACCACAAGTAATAAAAGTGTACACACCAAGTTTCGTCATTATATATCAATTATTTGTCGAGCTATGGGCTCAGAAATCTCGTATATTCCAGCTTCTAAAAAGAGGCGGTGCCACGCCCATTTTCCAAAATTTTTGTGTTTTTCGTTGTATGTCCGCAGGTGGCCTCCTGGCATAAAATTGCAATGATATATCTTTATATTTGACAGAGATATCGCTTAAAATGTTTTTATTAGGTCACTTTATAATACCCATATATAAAAGTGGGCGTGGCCGTCAACCGATTTTAACAATTTTTCGTCCAAACATTTGCCTAAGTAAGTATATGACGCGTACCAAATTTCATCGATATATCTTCAACAGTTTCTGAGTTATGACTCATAAAGCTTTCAATATTTGCTCCTTAATAAGTGGGCGTGGCACCGCCCAATTTCCAAAATTCCATCAAATTTCTTCTTAGGGGCCTGAGCTCAACACGTGGGTAAAATTTCATCACTCTAGCTATATTAGTGGCTGAGATACCAAATTTCCGATTTTTTCTATATAGGAAAAGTGGGCGTGGTCATGGTCCGATTTCGCCCATTTTCAATACTAACCGTCCCAGTGTCGATACCAACTTGCATTTCAAATTTCATCAAAATATCTCAATTTTTGCGCGAGTTAGAGTGTTTACAGACGGACGGACGGACGGACGGACGGACGGACATGGCTCAATCGATTTCTCTTTTCACACTGATCATTTTGATATATATAAGTCTATATCTATCTCGATTATTTCATTCTGTTACAATCCACCGTTATGTGATTAAAACTATAATACTCTGTGTACTAGTACAGCTGAGTATAAAAACAAATAGGGAATACAACAAAGGAGTCAGACAATATTAAAGATAATATTGAGGACTGTTCCGAAAAACGACAGTCTAGAACTAGAGAGCTTACAATTAGCTCAGAAATAGTTCTACAGAAATGCAGTGTGGAACAGTTTATTATTATGACTTCATGAAAAATGTACAACAAATCTTTCACTTTACAATAATGTCCCTTTTTGCTCTTTTGTTGGGTAGTACCACATGGAACTTTGTTAAAAGGACATACATATAACCAAACTCATATTACTTGGCATTTGTAGGAGAATGGGAACAATTCCACCTTTTGTATGATTAATTTTCAAAAACTTGGTAGTTTTTAATACATATAATTCCGCATTTATTTTCAGTATGTTAAAAGTTCCGACTGAGGATTATTTTCGCAAAGCGCAGCCAAATACCAACCCGCGTCACCCTGGCGCAACTACGGTCAGACTTTTGCAGCCGCCTGAACCCGTATAGGGCCAGAATTGACACCGACATACCTTATACATGTCCGGCCTGTGGAGAGACGCCGCATGACACACAGCATCTCTTCACATGTCCACTCAAACCAATTCACTTTACTCCACTGTCCCTATGGACTAGCCCAAAAAACGCTGCCTCATTCCTGGGCCTGCCGTTAAGTGATCCTGACGATGATCTGTGAGCCTATTGTGCCGGCTAAGCAGGGCTTAGTACTGCTATAACAACAACAACAACAACCGACCATTTTTGAATCAGGCCTGAAGTGCTTCCTTTTGAACTAACTTCGAACTAATGATTTTTTAACTATACCAGGACTGTCCATATAGGAAGCAGTTTATTAAAACTAGTTTCGAATTTCCGCAGAGCGTGATTATTTCCACTTTGGAGTACATCGTCGTGTTGAAAAAGACAGTTGAAAGCATTGCGTTGTGATAGAACGAGAACCAGCTCTGTCTCTTTTTGAACTAGTTCTACACTAGTCTGTAACTAGCGCAATTTGCTGCAGGTTGCAGTCCACAATATGTTTGTTCGTTTGTCATTTAACATTCGTGCGACAAAGCTTGTGCATATGTGCCGGTAGCCAAACATATGCTGTCACTCAAACGTTCTAACTCTTTCACTCTTGCACTCTGTGTCACTCTCATTTAATCGCACATTTTCATTCGTTTATTCTCTAATTCATTCAATCATTCATTATTTATTGAGTGAGTTCTTTTGCAATCAACAATTGCTGCGCATTTTCGTTCGTCGCTCTTGTTATCAAAATTGTTGCTTTTAACTTTTGGTTTTTGTTATCTTTTCACACTTTTTCTTCCTCCTCTTCTTCTTCTTTCTCCTCTTCTTCATTCTCCTCTTCTTCATTCTCTTTTTCTTCCTCTTTTTCTTCCTCTTTTCCTTTTTCTTCTACTACTTGTTCTTTTTCTTTTTCTTCTTCTTCTTCTAACATTGTGTGTTATTTTGACTGTTTTTACATAGATAAATGTTGTTTGTTTGCTACAAATAGTTTCGTTCAAAGTGTACAAGGTTTCTGTATAACTTTTTTTCAATTTATTTTTCCTTCTCTTTTTTGAAGTTGTATTTCGCTCTTTTGGTCACCATGATGTTGCTTGATTGACATGTAATTTTTGCTTTTGATGTTTGGTAACACATTTTTTTTTTTTAGTTTTTTGCGTTACTGTTGCGTTTTTCAACTAATTCTATTTTTTACTCTATTTAAATTTTCAAATTGTCTCTTTGTGTTTCTGCTGATTGCGTCCTTTTATCTGTGAAAACTGAATTAAGAAATAATAATTTAGTGTTCTCATTGCTTTCTCGCTTTCGAGAAATTTCTATTAGATTGCAACACTGCAGTTAAATTGCAAAATAAAGCATTCAAAAATCTGTGGTTGAAAGCTTTCTGGTAGATTGAAGAAAAACATTAAAAACTTTGAGTTTGAAAGCTTTCTGAGAAGTAGAAAAGTCATTCAAAAATCTTTGATTGAAAGCTTCTTGAGAAATAGAAAAAGTTATTCAAAAATCTGAGAGTGAAAACTTATTGAGAAATTGAAGAAAAGCATTACAAAATTTTGAGATTGAAAGCTTTCTGAGAAGTAGAAAAAGTCATTCAAAAATCTGTAATTGAAAGCTTTCTGAGAAGTAGAAAAGAATATTCAAAAATCTGTGATGAAAGCTTTCTGATTAATTGAAAAAAAGCATTACAAAATTTTGAGATTTAAAGCTTTCTGAGAAGTAGAAAAAGTCATTCAAAAATCTATGATTGAAAGCTTTTTGAGAAGTAGAAAAGATTATTAAAAAATATTGAAAGCTTTCTGAGAAATTGAAGAAAAGCAATACAATGTTCTGTGATTGAAATCTTTCTGAGAAATTGAAGAAAAGCATTAAAAAATTTTGAGATTGAAAGCTTTCTGAGAAGTAGAAAAAGTCATACAAAAATCTGTGATTGAAAGCTTTTTGAGAAGTAGAAAAGATTATTCAAAAATCTGTGATTGAAAGCTTTCTGAGAAACTGAATTCTTAGATTTCAAGCTTTCTGAGAAGTAGAAAATGTTATACAAAAATCTGTGATTGAAAGTTTTCTGAGAAATTGCAGAAAATTATTAAAAATTCAGAGAGTGAAAGCTTTCTGAGAAATTGAAGTAAAGTATTACAAAATTCAGAGAGTGAAAGCTTTCTGAGAAATTCCAAAAAACCATTCAAAATTCTGAAATTGAAAGCTTTCTGAGAAATAGCAAAAGTCATTAAAAAATCTGTTATAGAAAGCTTTCCGGAAAATAGGCTCGCCTTGAAATATTATTTGGTATGTGCATCTGCTTCATGACTTCCACTGCATCGCCGCTGTCAATAAGTAAGAACGCTTAAAAGCCACAAGCTTAAATTTATGACACTTGAATACAACTTTACTATAAGCTTTTTTTTTGGGAGATTCTTAAATCATCAGTCAGATAGTTTATGAAAGGAGATATTAATTATTTGTTAGTGGCCGATTTTTAACTTCTCCAGACCCTTTCAGCAGCATCCTTTATCTTCGGATAGTGGTGTGACCATAAGCACCCGAGCTTTCAACTGACCGGTGAGCTTGTGATTTGAAACTTGGAAAACAACGTACGGAAGTAAAAATCTAGACTCAGAAGAAAATATCTTGTCATACTCATTCTAAAGTACGGAACGATAAAACTGGTTAGAGTACATACCTAAATTTTCATAAATTTTATCGATCTCTCGCTTTGGCGAAGAATAATTTCGAGGAAGCTGAAGGTAAGCTATAATGCCATATAAAAGCTTCAGCGGCAATTGAGAAGAAGAACGTAATGCTGAGACATTCAGTGTTTGAACCCAATACTATCTTACTAAAATAAAATAATTCTTAAATTACTGTCGAAAGCTCATTGTTTCACTTTAAATGTTAAATATTAAATGCCTAAAAGCAACACAATTAAATTATATAATCCATATAATACTTTCAATTCCAACTACGCCACACTCGCCTTTAAAAGTTTGGCCATTTTACTCTGGCACGCCTTAATGGCTGCGCTGCGCCAAAGAGCTGCCTTCGCGTACGTCCGTATGCCTTTTCGTGCCCAGTTGTAATTTAATGCGTAAAATTCGAACAATCTGGCCACTTATGTACACACATAAGTACAAAGAAACGGCCGTGCATATGAAAATAACGTTGATTTATGTATTTACAACGCCAAGCAACTCTCAACACAACCAGCAAAGCAAAAGCGGCTACAGCAAATGTTGCGTATGGATTAGTACACCTTTGGATGAGCCAGGGCAGTGTATGTAAGTAGGCAAGTGGCCCAGTTAATATTATTTTTTTATTATAATGCAATAGCTACACTTCCAATCTTTTTCTTTTTTTGTTTTATGCTTTGCGTAATCACCGAAATAAAAGCGGAATCTTTACAACCATACAACGATACATTCGTGAACTAGTATGTGCATGCATAAGCGATTTTTGGTATGCACTGGCAAGGCACATTCTCAGGCATTATTTTGCATGTTTTGGCCTCTCGGTCGACCAGTCGGTCGGTAGTTGAAGATAAATGCATTTCGGCTGCCAAAATATGCCAAGGCAATAAATTTTCCAAAACGATAGACTTTCTCAATACACAACTACCGTTCAGAATGATGGAAGGCAAAGCAAAACTTCCGTATATACATACAAACATATACATAGTTTCACTGACGCTTAGCATTGATAATGCATTTTGCAATATCCTCTATTTTATTTTGGTCTATGGTAGGCCACTTAAGTGCTACAAAGTGATTTGAAAATATACGAGTTTTGCGAACGAAATTTATCCGTTTGAGAATGTTGCTAATTTTTTTTTTGGGGAAATTTATGATTTTTACATAGCTTAAATTAACTTAATTTCACTTCATTTAATATGAACTTAAGCTGATCTCTTAGTTTAACATAATTTGATATTGATTAGTTTCAAATAAAATTCAATACGATAAAAAGAATAAAAATAAAAAAAAATATAAAAAAAAAATAAAATAAAATGAAAAAAAAGTTAAAAAAAAAAATTAAAAAAACATAAAAAATAAAATGATATTTAAAAAATAGAATAAAGTAAAATAAAATGAAAACAACTAAGAGAGAAAGAAATAAAATGAAATAAAATATAATAAACTAAAATAAAATATAATAAACTAAAGTAAAATAAAGTAAATAAAATTAATTAAAATTAAATAAAATGAAATAAAAAAATTAAAAATTTAAAAATGACAATAAAATAAATTAAAATAAAATAAAATAAAATAAAATAAAATAAAATAAAATAAAATAAAATGAAATAAAATAAAATCAAATAAAATAAATTAAAATAAAATAAAATTAAGGAAAAAAAAAAATAAAATTACTAATAAAATAAAATAAAATGAAAAAATAAAATAAAATAAAATAAAATAAAATAAAATAAAATGAAATAAAATAAAATAAAAGAAAATAAATTAAAATAAAGTAAAATAAAATAAAATAAAATAAAATAAAATAAAATAAAATAAAATAAAATAAAATAAAATAAAATAAAATAACATAAAATAAAATAAAATAAAATAAAATAAAATAAAATAAAATAAAAGAGAAAAAAAATAAAATATATTAATCTAAAGTAAAATAAAGAAAAATCAAATAAAATAAATTAAACTTAAAATTAAAAAAAAAACAATAAAAAACAATAAAATAAAATAATTGAACAAATGCAGTGTGACTGCAATGTGAATGTATGTCGGTGATTCTTACCTGAAGGTATTTCGATAGCTAATGAGGATGATGATGGTGATGAGAAGGGAGATATATATGTAGATGTGGAGGAATCCTTGAGTTGGTTCGTGGATTTATGTTGGTTGGGATTTTTACCGTCGCGATTCTTTTGGTTGCGTTATTGATATTTCGGATAGGTTATGATTTAGGTATACGTCGCGATTATCCCGTTTTGATCGGGGAGATTATGTAACGATTCGCGTTGACCGATATGTAAAAGACTACGAATTACTGAGCTACACTGAACTTTAGGCCAAAGCTATTTGCCTTTTTATATGAGAATTTATGACCGCTATACTGGAAATATAGCGGTCGGACTTCCAACTATGACAGTGATGTCAATAGCGAGAAGTGGATTAGGGTTGCCAAGTCATGCAATCTTTTATATGCACGTAATGCATATACGTAGTTTAAGTGAGCGCAAGTCACTTAAACAATAATATAAAAGAAAATAAAATATCTACAAAAAAAAAAAACAAATAAAACTAAATAAAATAAAAAAAAAAACAATTAAAATAAAATATAATAAACTAAAGTAAAATAAAGTACATAAAATAAAATAGAATAAAACAAAACAAAATAAAATAAAATAACATAATATAACATAAAATAAAATAAGATAAAATAAAATAAATTTAAATAAAATAAGAGATGAAAAAAAAAAAAATAAATAAAAAATAGAAAGAATAAAATTAATTAAAATAAAATATTTTTATGAGGTTTTTTTTGCCGTGCAATTGATTATATTTATATATTTCTTATTGAGCTCAAGACCACAAATTAAATTAAAATAATGTTAAAATTTACTCAAAATAAACAAATTTTTGTATAGGAATGCATTTTCAAAACAAGGAAAAATATATCTTTGATTGAGAGAAGTTTTTTCTTGAGTGTAGCTTTAAAAAAGTTTTAATTTAAATTTTATAGCTTTAGTATAACTTTAACTTAACTTGAACTTAATATCAATTTATCTTTATTTTATCTGAAGGTAACTTAAGGTTTACTTTAATTTAACTAGCTTAACTTTACCATGCACTTAACGCACTTAACTTTAAAATAACTTTAGCTTAATTGTACCTAATCTTAACTTAACTTAAGTTTATTGGCAAATAATCGTAATTATGTAAAAATTAATGCATTAAATGCCAGTTTTCCATTCTGTACACTACTCTCTCTGTCCTATTTCTATAATTCAATCTAGTTCCAATTCTATGATTTCAAATGCATTACATTTCATTCTTTGGCAAGCGATTTATGCATCTCCAACTGCCTGCCAACCGCTGATGGATCTTCAAACCGTTTTTTCCATATACTCGTGTGTGTGCATTTTCTGCTCCCTTCCCCACTGCAAACGCATTTCCAACCATTTCCTGCCGCTCGCCCTGTTGGTTATTTGGTTGTCTAGTGTTTCGTTTGTTGCAGCTAAATCACTGCCGTTTAAAGTGTTGCAATACTCTGTAACTGTTTGCCAAGAACTCGCAATGGTTTTGTGTTCGTCTTTGTTTTTTTCTTTTTTTTTTGTTGCTTTCTTAATTCCTTTACTTCTTCATAGTTGCACAATTCTTCAGCCGCAAATTTCTCTGCCCTTGTTTTTTTTTTTTGTACACAACTGTACGTATTTTTTTGGATTTTTTTTTGCTTGCTTTCCGTAGCTGTGCCTCCATAATTCAAATTGGACATTTCGCACATCTGCTGCCTGCCACAGAGGCCAAAAACCAACATGGCAAGTAGGTACTGACCGTCCAACCGAACAACTCTGAAGAAGTGGCCAAAAATTACAAAATGGGCACAGGAACTATTTGGCAACGCACGGCAGGCAGTGTGTCCATTTTTGATTTTTTTTTTTGTGTGGAACTTTAAACTCATTTCATTTGGATAAGCGTAGTAGGTTTTAAATGCACTCCGAAGCGTGTTTTTTTTTTGTTTTTTTTCCTCTTTTTTCGTGGGTAATGCGGTCGTATGATGCATTGCGAGATTATTGCGTTGCATATAAAATTTGACTGCATAAAATTCTATTATATACTCATAGTCAAGCGCCTGACTTTGACTATTAATTAACTAGCCAGAAGCCATATGTTTCCTTTTTCTTTTCTTTTTTTTTTTCAAAAAAAAACAACTCTGCCCGAAATTAAGCTAATTTTGCTGAAACGATTTCTTAACTGAATTACTTTTTTTTTGCAAACGCAAGCAAAAAAAACCAAAAAAAAAATGGTTCTTCCTAACTAAATTGCAGTGAAAACGCATACGGTTTTGTTAAAAATGAGAACAGCATAAAGGCGAAATGCCAGAGTTTAAGTGAAGTATGTAAGTCAAAATCACAAACAACCCAAAGAAGTCACCAAAGCAATGGACTCTTGGACATAAATGTATACATCCATTTGTATGTGTGCCCTAAAATCCACTATGCCAACCCACACCAAAATCCAAAATCCTCATTCGCTTGCCTTTCACTTCGTGTTTGTTTGGTTGGAATTTTTGGTGGTGAATTGTAAATTAGTTTTTGGCATGTTTCCTCTCCAATACTTGCATAGTTACATAGTTCTCTGCAAAAATCATTGAATTATATGTTCCATTTGTGGTAGGTTGGAGTACTTTAAAAGTGACCACTAACATAGCCCAAACGACCGATTCGTGTATCTGCATCGGTTCGTAGTTAGCCGAACATAACAAAAACCAAATTTTTATCGCGACGACGACGATATGTGTATACATATATAACTACATACATACATATGTTTGTATGTATACACGTCATTCGTCGTCATCGCGATAAACATTTGTTTTTGTTGTTATGTTCGGCTAACTGTTAGGTACTCCATCAATTAATCCAATGTAGCTACTCCATGGATTAACTTGTTTGTTATACTCCATTGCAATGACATGCAATGTTAAATGGACCATATTTTTTTATGAAATGTGGCAAGTTATGGAGTAATCGGTTGGTCCATAGCGAGCACTCCATGGATTAGCGGCTGGAGTACTCGGAATTTTTGCAGGGTTACAGCAACTTCGCAATTGATTGTGTGTGTGCGTATATGGTCAATATTGCATGCCGCAAGCAGTTTGTTCGACTTATTGTTGCAGTGATGGAAACATTGAAAATCCTTCAAGCAACAAAGCAAATAAAAAACTAAAAGTAGCAAACCAATGGCAGTCAGTTTTCATTGCTGACATTTTTTGGGAAAAGTTTGTTAAAAGGCATATCAACGTACATACATATGTATGTATGCATGTATCTATATACCCCGCAGCAAATAAACCATCATACACAAAGTGATAGTCTTGCACTAAAGAGCTCATGACCACGGTATATATATTGAGACGGTAATGCCAGTAGGCGGAAATGTCAAATACTGCTTACGTCACAGGACCAATAAAGCCGCGAACAACCAAACAAACAGCTGTGCCAATTGCAAAAGGAAATGACGTATGAGGACCTGATACTTTTTTCTAAAACCGAAAGAAATATGGCGGCCAGCGAACTGACATGACCTTTTAATTGGATCATGCTCATGACTGGCACAGGAGTGATTATTTGAGCTCGGATAATAGGTGAAAATCAAACGCCTAAGATTATGCTACGTAATTTTTGTGAGCACATCCAGTGGCAAGTTTAAGGGTGGGGTGCATTCGGGTCTAAGCCCCCGGCGAATGCAATTGGATCTTTTGCTTACTAGGATGCAAGAAAAATAAATTATTAAGTTTTTTATGGGTTGCACGTGAAAAATTGCAAAGAAAGCTACAATAAATAAATATAACAATAAAGAATAATAATAAATAAAGTATATTAAATAAATAATAAATAAATATATAATTATAAAGAATAAAGAAAAATATTTAAAATTTGTAGTGACTCGCTTAAATTTGAGACAAAGTCTTCGCACGTGGAGGAAAAACAATTACAGTTTCAAACCAAATATATTTTGAATGAAAATTAGGCAAGTGGATATTAGCAAATGGAATATATAATACAGCTTTTTAATTTGTCTGACTTTCAACATTTGCATATTCTAGATAAAAAAAACTTGATTTGAAGTTTCCTATTTTTTTCTTATAACCATTTCAGTGTTTACATTTTTCCAATTGTATACTCGGCATAATTCCATATCTATAAAAATGCAAATTTCTCTCGTGGTAAAAACGGTTTTGCATTTTAGTTTATGAGTTATTGGAACATTAACTATGCCATAATTTACTTACTTTTCCCAAATTTTATTTTCATTACAGCTAGTTTTGTTTTGCTTTCAAAAAGCTTGACGATGTAAAAAAATATAAAATACAAAATTGAAATAAATTTTGTTTTTTTTTTCTACACGCAAGACCTACGAGTGTTCTTCATATTTTTTTTTTTCAGTAAAAATGTCAAAGAAACTAAATCCCTCTTTGGCTTTATTTCATCACACACCACTGTATGGTTATTCAAACTGCAAATTTGTGTAACATGATTAAGAACTTTTATAATAAAATCTTCACCCACCATACCAATATGCAACCCCTTTATATTTAAATTGTAATCCCGCCACTGAAAACAAACAAAATTTACAAAATGTAGCATTTTTAGGCGCTTGATTTCACCTATTTTTCCGAGCTCTAGTGATTATAGAGGGATATACAGCGGTACAGTTAGTAAAAAGTTTTACATATAGTAAAATTTCTACTCAGACCCTAGTTCTATTAGCAGCACGTTTAAATTATATGAAAACTACCCATATTGGAAAGAGTTTAGAACGTTCTAAAGCAGGGAGAGGGCGATTGCCACTGGCGGATTATGATGAAGATGTAAAAGTAGCCGA
Organism: Urophora cardui; assembly: GCA_960531455.1. Classification (NCBI taxonomy): domain Eukaryota; kingdom Metazoa; phylum Arthropoda; class Insecta; order Diptera; family Tephritidae; genus Urophora; species Urophora cardui. The sequence goes on from OY482673.1 coordinate 127,838,532, forward strand.
AGAATTCGGAAGAGGAACAAGACACTGAAGCAAAATATTCCAATGAATAAACATTTGAATGAGCTTTAAATGCAAGACACACATCCAAAGTGAACGACTTCACTCACTGCAACAAACGCATCAAGCAGTTAGTTGGGTTTGTGTTGGTTTAAATTGACTTGACTTGGGTTGAGTTGGCTTAATGCAACATATTGTTGGCATTTGCTATGCATTGTGCTACATACTTATATGGTGCTACATATGTATATGGAGGTGACAAGGACACACACCCCTGCAGGCAAAACAACTAGTTGCATACTACAATACTACCAGTTTGAAAATGTCGGCATCTATTTGCCCAACTATCCATTTTACTTGAAAGCAACTGGTAGTTTTAACGTGGCGATGGCCTACGAGATGGCAATTGTATTCCCTTGCATAAGCTTCATACTAGAAAAATACCACTCAGTTTCATACCAGTAGACAACACATCATCTTCATACTAGAAAAATACCTGTTAAGGGTATACTAGAACAAGTAAGGAAGCCTAAGTTCGAGTGGAATCGAACATTAGATACTCAGCTGTATGCTTTCATTGTTTGTTTGCGTCTGATAGAATCACGGTGTATTTTATATAAAGCGAGTTCTGCATAAAGTGGGCGTAACCATGCCTATTTCCAACATTTTTATCAGTCATCCAAAAAAGCATATGAATATTATTCTTTGCTCAAAATTTCATTCCTTTATGACTTCTAGTTACAAAGATGTCACGTTAATAATTTCCTAAAGGGTGTTCCAGTAATATCTTTGTTAAAAAGTAGGCGTGGTCATAAACCGATTTGAATAAATTTTTGAATGTCTATTAACACAAATTATAAAAGTGTATAAACCAAGGTTCGTCATAATATCTCAATTATTTGTCGAGTTATAGGCTAAGAAATCTCGTATATTCCTTTGTCTAAAAAGAGGCGGTGCCACGCCCATTTTCCAAATTTTTCTACTTTTTGTTTCCGGTCTATTGTGGAACTCATGCCACAAAATTTCAATGAATTACCTGTATATTTGACAAAGATATCGCTTAAAATGTTTTTATTTGGCCACTTTATAATACCCATATATAAAAGTGGGCGTGGTCGTCAACCGATTTTGGCAATTTTTAGTCCAAACATTTGCCTAAGTAAGTGTATTACGCACACCAAATTTCATCGATATGTCTTCAACGGTTTCTGAGTTATGACTCATAAAACTTTCAATGTTTGCCCCTTAATAAGTGGGCGTGGCACCGCCCATTTTTCAAAATTTTTGTGTTTTCTGATTTATGTCCATAGTTGGACTCATGCGACAAAATTTCAATGATATATCTTTATATTTGACAGAGATATCGCTTAAAATGTTTTTATTAGGTCACTTTGTAATATACATATATAAAAGTGGGCGTGGCCGTCAACCGATTTCAACTATTTTCCGTCCAAATGTTTGCCTAAGTAGGCAAATCACGCGTACCAAATTTCATCGATATATCTTCAATGGTTTCTGAGTTATGACATATAAAACTTTCAAGGTTTGACCCTTAATAAGTGGGCGTGGCACCGCCCATTTTCCAAAGTTTGATCAAATTTCTTCATAGGGGCCTGAGCTCAATACGTGGGTAAAATTTCATCGCTCCAGCTATATTAGTGACTGAGATACCAAATTTCCGATTTTTTCTATATAGGAAAAGTGGGCGTGGTCATGGTCCGATTTCGCCCATTTTTAATACCAACCGTCCCAGTGTCGATACCAACTTGCATTTCAAATTTCATCAAAATATCTAAATTTTTGCGCGGGTTAGAGTGTTTACAGACGGACGGACGGACGGACGAACGGACGGACATGGCTCAATCGATTTCGCTTTTCACCCTGATCATTTTGATACATATAAGTCTATATCTATCTCGATTATTTCATTCTGTTACAATCCACCGTTATGTGATTAAAACTATAATACTCTGTGTACTAGTACAGCTGAGTATAAAAATACCAGTCAGAATAATACTAGAAAAATGCCAATTCGTCTAGGTGAAAAATAGCATTTTAGTTCATTTAATAAAGCTCACTTTAATTAGATGAGTACTTTTTAAAGTTACATTTAGTACATATTATATACAGTACACGCAAAGATGTATAGTAAGGTAGAATAATGGCTTACTGCGGCAGTTGGCTGATAGAAACTCCGATTTGGATGAAACCAAATCAATTAACTAAACTCTTCTTGCCACTTTCTGCAAACATATATGTATGTATGTAATTGTTCTTGTGTACCCTTGCACAAAAATAAATGAAAAGCCTTAAAAATATTTATTTTGTGAGAAATGGTTGTTTCTTTTTGGCGAATTGGTAATAACTATTCTGACCCTTTTGTTAAATAATAGCGTAAATTTACTTCAAAATCGCCAATAAAGCTTAGTTTGTGATAGAATTGCACAAACTGCTATATTCAGTTAATAAATAAATTGGTATATTGCTAGTAGAATACCAACTAGTATGATTTTGTCTTTTTTAAAGCGGTTGATCAACTAGTAGATAGCTAACTAGTATAATTTTGTCCGTTTCATACCATTTGATCAAGTAGTAGAAAATCAACTAGTATAACTTTGTCCGTTTCATACCAGTTGATCAACTAGTAGAAAACCAACTAGTTGAATTTTTTCCTTTACATACCAGTTGATCAACTAGTTTATTTTCATACTAGTTTAATTTTGCCTGTAGGGACGCTGCAGATACCAATACATACGTAAAGACACACAGCTACGCATTTCAAACTAAATAGCTGCAAATTCGGCGAACTCCGTGCTGATACTCAAAAGCGCTACGCTCCAAATGCCATAAGCAACTCTAATAATGAACAAGCCTGACTAACTATCTAACTCCGTATACAAACATACTTATTTACCTATGCAGTTACATGCATAAGAGTATATAAGTAGTAAAGAGCTTAACTAACTCTTAGCTACAAAAGACTATATGGCAAAGCTTATATTTAGATGGTGGCCGCTGAGGTGTAGTGGGTAGAGTGCTCGCCTGCTATGCCAGAGGTCTCGGGTTCATACCCCAGTGCGAGCAAACACCAAAAAAAAATTTTCTGATAAGTAAAAATCCAATTATTTGGTTTTTTAAGAGCAGCGGTCACCTTTCGGCAGTGGGCGGCATACCCTCCGAGTGTATTTCTGCTATGAAAAAGCTTCTCACAAAAAATGCATTCGCCGTTCGGCCATAAAACTCGTCAGGGTTATAATAGCGCCATTGTATTATTATTATTAGATACTAGCAGGCATGGCTGTTTATATGCATGTGCGTGTGTACGCGTGTACTATGTGGTTTTAAAAATTGGCTTAGCCACCCACAGAGAGTATTAGCAACACTGTTGTTGGCAATTTTTCTTTACTCTCGAGGTTTTGGCTTACTTGCTTACGGCTAAAAGTTTGGCAGTTTTGATAACCACAGGTTGATCTATTACATACACTTTATATACTTACATTAGGGTGTGCCTTAATTGGCTTTGATTTTCAGCAAATATTAAAAGTTTTAAGCGCCAAAAAATTTTTCAAAAAAATGGAACAAAAAATTGGGATGTATTGGGAGAATTAGGGTTAAAAAAGCTTGGGAAATTTTTGTTGGCAAAGCGATATAAAGAAAACTTTATGGTGAAGCTACGGCAAGTTTTATCAGGCAGTTGGCAATTCAATGAATTTTTGATATATCGACTTTTTACCGTAGAACTGTATATTTTTTATATATTAAATATCTGATTTAAAATAAATTTAGTTTTTTCTAACAGGTGGCAACTCTTTTTTGTAGATTATATTTTATTATTTTCAATATACATATGTAATCTTAATGCCTGTTTTTAAAAGTTATTAGCTTCACGGACTGTAGAAACATATATTTTTATTTCTTTTTATTTAATTTTTTGACAGATGGCAACTCGTTTTTAAACCGACTCCTTTATGGAAGATTGAATTGTTAATTTTTTAAATATCTGATTCAAAACTCATTTTTTTTTTTTTTTGACAGTTGGCAACTCTTCTTTGACAATTTAATGCGGCCACATGGTTTTACTTTATTATTTTCCATAAACGTCACCTCAATCCTTGTTGCTTTTAACAGTTGTTAACCCGCCGAATTTCTTAGAATAAAATTTTTTTTAGTTAACTATTTTGACAGATGGCAACTCTTTTCTCCTTCCACAACTTCAATTTAATTTGGGAGGCAGCAAGTCTTTGCAGATTTGACAGATTTTGGTATAAAGTCAATTGAGTTATTTCGTTAAATGTTAGTTTTTTTAAACAGATGGCAACTACGCGATTTTAGTATTATTCTAAATTTCTAGTTTTTGAAGATTGTCATTATTTTATTGAAAGTTGTTTCGTCATGCAGTTTTATTTAGCAAAAGTTTGTTTTAAAAAAGATGGCAACTCTTTTTTTGATGTTCTTCAAAATCATCAAATTCTGGCAACACTATCAATTTATTTTTAAATATCTTGTAGAGAAGATCTAAAAGTAAAGTGAGGAACACCCTAATATACACGCCTAACGTAAAAATGCATATCTGTAAACTTCCTGAGAGTGCCCATGCACACATACATATATAATTCCAAACATGCGTTGCATACGTAGATACATATATACTTGATTGAGTGCTTGGCAAATTAATTGCACATATTGAATTTTGCGCAGGCGGTTTTCATGAAATGCTTGCAGCACAACTTTTTTATCCCCGTTTCGCTCCTCTAAGAGTATCAACAAACTCAGAGTTTTAATTTGCTTTAGTGGAATAGGTTTTTTCTTTTCATTGCTGTTTTTTTTTTTTGCTTTACAGTTAACCTAGTTTGCTGCTGCGTGTGTGTTCGTACAAACATATCATTTTTTTTTTTCTTATAAAATTTAAAACAAATTTCAATATAAATTTAAAAGGCGTGTTTTTGGGGCGCAATTAAGTAAGCGAATTAATTACTGATACGTGCGATGCGCAAGGAAGGCCTGTGGCTTGTGAAAGAGGCGCGGTTTTGAAGTTTTAAATCATAAATTTAAAAGAGAAAATTTGCTATTGTGGTATCTGATAGGTAGACCGTGGTAGGTACATGTGCCATTTGCCACAATTTGGGCTAACTTAATGATGTTTGAAAAACAGAGAAATGTTTATAATTGAGTATTCCACTTTCAAAAGTGTCTATGTGAATTTTTTTTCGATATTGAGTTTCTGATGGATTATGTATCAGTATTTGAAGTTGTACAATGTCCATTAAAAATATGTTGCAAAATCCTTCCGTATTATGAAAAAAAAAAAATATATTAGATGAAAAATGCAAATTTATACACTTTCAAAAGTCACTATGTTTCATTTATACACTTTCAGAAGTCTCTATGTTTCATTTATACACTTTCAAAAGTCTCTATGTTTCATTTGTACACTTTCAATAGTCTCTATTTTTCATTTATACACTTTCAAAAGTCTCTATGTTTCATTTATACACTTTCAATAGTCTCTATGTTTCATCTATACACTTTCAAAAGTCTCTATGTTTCATCTATACAATTTCGAAGGTCACCATGTTTCATTTATACACTTTCGAAGGTCCCTATGTTTCATTTATACACTTTCAAATATCTCTATGTTTCTTATATATACTTTCAAAGGTCACTATGTTTCATTTATACACTTTCAAAAGTCTCTATGTTTCATTTATGCACTTTCAAAAGTCTCTATGTTTCATTTATACACTTTCAAAGTTCTCTATGTTTCATTTATGCACTTTCAAAAGTATATATCTAAAATAAGTCACTAATACGCCATGGCACACATTAATTTCGCCTCATATAAAGCTATTTTATTTCCATCAGAATCGCTTAATCTATACTATAAGAGTAAATTTTAAGCGTCTTAATCCATTAATGTCTATGTTTTAGCCAACTTTAACCAGTCGCTTTCTACCTGGTCTTCCCAATGTAGTGAAGGTCTTCCTTTTCCGTCGCTTCCGAGCGTTTTTCTGCGCTAAGGGAGAGAAGGAGAGAGGTATTTGTAAGAAGAACCTCATTATTATGCGTTCCAATTTCAAAACTAGCTATGCGAAAAAAACTCTCTCAAAACTAGCTATGTGAAATATTTAATATTGAATTTGCAAAAATCTGTCATATTCTCATTTTATTATTTTAATAATATAATACAATGGCGCTATTATAACTCTGACGAGTTTTATGGCCGAGCTTCTCTCCCAATTCGAGGTGTGCTCCTTTTTTGTTTTTCCTACTAATTGGGTGGACCTACAGTTTTATGCCGGCTCCGAACGGCGAATGCATTTTTTGTGAGAAGCTTTTTCATGGCAGAAATACTCTCGGGGGGTATGCCGCCCACTGCCGAGAGGTGACCGCTGCTCTTAAAAAACCCAATAATTGGATTTTTACTAATTAGAAAAATTTGTTTGGCTCGGACCGTGGTTTGAACCCGAGACCTCTGGCATAGCAGGCGAGCACTCTACCCACTGCACCACAGCGGCCACATTTTATTATTTTATATACCCTTAATTCCTTATGGGCTAAGCTTTCAGGTAATAACAAAAAATATTCAAATAAAATAGAGCCACTTTTGAGAGTGGACTACTCAATTGTTCAGACTGAGCTTTTATGAGAATTTCACTAAATGTATGCTGACTTTGTAAGTGTAATTTTATTTATGTAAGAGTGCTGGCTTTCAAAAGGTACATTGATAGGCAGATCAGACTTTAGTATGCATTATTCGAGACTAGAAGACGTTCAACTAACTCTGTAATCCAATTCCTTATTAGCTGCTGACTTGATAGAAGCATGAACATATGATCTATGTATATTCTGCTATCGATTTATTTAATTCCCTTTCGATTTATTATTATTATTTTTTTTTTTTTTTTCGATCAAAAAACTTTTCTCTCGTGAAATAATAATGCTATCCAAAATAGTCTTGAATTCAATTCACTTAACAACATGCTTAGTGTATTTTAGTTACTTTGTTTGCAAAAAGGCTATAGAATTTCAATTTAAATTTAATTTGATTAAAAGCATGTACATTTTATCGAGTGAAAAAAAGTAGAAGACAGATAGGCAAATGTTCATAAAAGGCAGACAAGCAAACAACTTAAAACTACACGTGTCGCATATGAAGCAAAAGAAAACAAAATGGTTAACTGGCACTCAGACATAATTGAACGTCTGAAAATTTACGCTTGTAAGTAGTCAAACAAAAACTAATAATAATGATAATAAAAAAACATAAGCACACATGTGACTTCTAGGCAAACTTAGTATAAGCAAAAAAAAAACTTTTTTATATTTACGGTTGAGCATGTGTCTGAATGAGGTGAATGTGATCACTCAAATCAAAGGATAAGTGGCTTAATTTAAATAGTATAAGTTTTCCATGAGTGTTCATTGGCGAAATGTTATTCGTAAGTATTGTAAAAAATTACATTGTAAAACATTTTAACCCACTAGCGACCAGTGGAATTGATTTTAATATATTTACTTGCAAAATAAACAAGTAAGGAAGCCTAAGTTCGAGTGGAATCGAACATTAGATACTCAGCTGTATGCTTTCATTGTTTGTTTGCGTTTGTTCGATATAGGGTGTATTTTATATAAAGCGAGTGCCGCATAAAGTGGGCGTAGCCACGCCCATTTTCAACATTTTTATCAGTCATCCAACTAAGCATATGAATATTATTCTTTGTGCAACATTTCATTCCTTTACGACTTCTAGTTACAAAGATGTCACGTTACAAATTCCCAAATGGTGTTCCAGAAATATCTTTGTTAAAAAGTAGGCGTGGTCATCAACCGATTTCAATAAATTTTTGCGTGTCTATTAACACAATTTATAAAAGTGTACAAACCAAGTTTCGTCATAATATCTCAATTATTTGTCGAGTTATGGGCTCCGAAATCTCGTTGATTCCTTTGTCTGAAAAGAGGCGGTGCCACGCCCATTTTCCGAAATTTTTCTATTTTTTGTTTCCGATCTATTGTAGAACTCATGCCACAAAATTTCAATGAATTATCTTTATATTTGACAAAGATATCGCTTAAAATGTTTTTATTAGGCCACTTTATAATACCCATATATAAAAGTGGGCGTGGTCGTCAACCGATTTCGTTAAAATTTTGAACATGTATTAGTACAAGTAGTGAAAGTGTATACACCGAGTTTCGTCATAATATATCGATCATTTTTCGAGTTATGGGCTCAGAAATCTCGTATATTCCTGCTTCTAAAAGGAGGCGGTGCCACGCCCATTTTCCAAAATTTTTATATTTTTTGTTTTATGTCCATAGTTGGACACCTTCCAAAAAATTTCAATGATATATCTTTATATTTGACAGAGATATCGCTTAAAATGTTTTATTAGGCCCCTTTATAGTTCCCATATATAAAAGTGGGCACGGTCGTCAACCGATTTTGGCAATTTTCCGTCCAAAGATTTGCCTAAGTAAGTATATCACGCCTACCAAATTTCATCGATATATCTTCAACGGTGTCTGAGTTATGACTCATAAAACTTTCAATGTTTGCCCCTTAATAAGTGGGCGTGGCAACACCCATTTTCCAAAATTTCACCATATTTCTTCATAAGGGCCTGAGCTCAATACGTGTGTGAAATTTTATCACTCTAGCTCTATTAGTGACTGAGATACAAAATTTCCGATTTTTACTATATAGGGGAGGTGGGCGTGGTCATGGTCCGATTTCGCCCATTTTCAATACCATCCGTTCCTGTCTTGATACCAACTTACATTTCAAACTTCATCAAAATATCTCAATTTTTGCGCGAGTTATCGTGCTCACAGACGGACGGACGGACAGACGGACAGACGGACGGACATAGCTCAATCGATTTCTCTTTTCACCCTGATCATTTTGATATATATAAGTCTATATCTATCTCGATTATTTCATTCTGTTACAATCCACCGTTAGGAAATCAAAACTATAATACTCTGTGTACTAGTACAGCTGAGTATAAAAACAGTTATAACGAACGCTTGTAGATAACACCTTGATCCACATTATTTTTGGCGTCGTATATGAAATTTTTGTCAAATAAAAAATAGTACCTAGAAACATTAGATATGTTGCATAGTGCATTTTTTGCGCACATGCATACACAAGCTAAGCTATTAACACATGTATGAGGTTAATAAAAATGCCATAGTTGAAACACCTAAAAGACACTAAAAGTCGCTACAATAAATACATAATAATATGAGGATTAGAAGGTATGCAGATTACGTGTATACGTGTACACTTAAATTAGTTAGTGCAAGCCAAACAAAACACAAGCATACATATTTACATGCATATATGTATGTATGCTTAAGTAAAGAAGCATGTATGAACCTATGTATGTACTTACCAGAGATCAGCACGCGATACATTTTTTGTGATTTAGAGTATACTCATAAAAAATGCGGTGGGAGTATGACCACAACCGCAAAATATGCGATCATAATAAACACCGCATGTGGTAGTATGGATATCACAACACCGCAAACACCGTATATCGTAAACACCGCATATCGCAAACACCGCATATCGCAAACACCGCATACCGCAAACACCACATTTCCCAAATAGCGATATTTACAATGTTGCCAGTGCGATTTTTTGTTTGTAATTTTTACCGTCTTATGGATTTCTGATGAAAAATACTACTGATTACAAATTGATTTTAACCAAAGAATACCTATACAGGAAAACTCTCAAGATTGGTTTTTTTTTTAATTTTTTCATTGAAAGGGCCACTTAAAATTTAGAGTTTGTTTACATTCAAAATAATTTGACTAATGAATTTCAAGATAAAAATATGTACTATTTACATGAAATAGAGTTTTTCCTAAAATCCTTGAATTACATTTATGGCTTCTTAGTAATACACATAAGTTTTGTTTACACATTTTTGTTTGTCTGTGACATAATCTTTATTTTCATTCAATTTGCACAGTCGACAAAATTGGCAACGATACATTGATTGAAACCGAAGTTTTTGTCATTTTATTGGAGCAATAAGAATACACATGTTTATTTTTATACATTTTATTATGCGCCCGTCGGAATGAATACTTTTCCGTCAAGCTAGCAATTCGTTTAACTGACAAACATAGTTGAATTAGATGTCTTTTTACGGCAAAGCTGAAGTACTGAATGTGTCGATCGTCAGTTAAATACATTTAATTCAACTATAATGTCAATTAAACGGATTGCTGGTTTGACGGAAAAGTATTCATTCTGATGGCCCTATTAGTCGTATTGGATTTCAAAAATGAAATTTTTTGATTATTTCATTATTGGAAAATATTTTATTATTCAAAAAACTGCCACAAAAAACAAAGCACACAAAAATAAAAAAAAAATACTTGAGAATAAATTTGCTGTAATCAGACACTCATATCTAGGTATTTATGTACAAACAAAAATGAATTTTCAATTGCCTATACCTTTGCAGTGTGTGAAAAATTTCCGGCAACACTGAATATTATACAAATAAACAAATGCGGTGTTTGCGGTGATTGCGGTGTTTGCGATATACGGTGTTTGCTTTATGCGGTGTTTGCGGTATACGGTATTTGCGTTATGCGGTGTTTGCGGTATGCGGTGTTAACAACACTAAATACCGCAATATCATTTAGGTTTTCAATCAATGCGGTCGCGGTGAATTTCTTTTCTGGGTGGCTCAAAAAATAAGTATTTTTGCGGTGCTTTAGAAAATGCGGTGCACCGCTGCTGATCTCTGGTACTTACATTGGTATCTTTATATTTAAGCCAACCAAAAGTTAATTCAGTTAAATCAAATTACGCCATACTGAAAGTGATATCCTTGGCGCTTTGTGAACGTGCGATTAAAGGTGAATGAAGTGTAGGGAAAACAAAAACAAAAACAAAAAACAAAGCTTTTCAACAAACAACAAAAACAAAAAACAAAGCTTTTCTACAAACAACAAAAACACAATAAGAAGAAATAACAGCAGCTGTTTGTTATAAAATAAAAGTGGAAGGTGGAAAGTTAATGTTTGCTTTAAGTAAAGTGAAAATTAGACAAAAGTGCGGCAAATTAATATATATGTAGATGTGAGCAGGTGGTAACAAGCAAAGCAAAAAGTTGAAAGCAAAAACAAAAGCGACAACAACAAAAACTTGCTTGTAACAAACTTTACTAATTTGGGCGTCTTTACTACGACATGAGTTGCCACTCTTAGTACTCGTATTACATATGTATATGAGTATATACTACGATTAGTTGCGCTTACTTAGTAGTAGCTAGTAGGTATTTAATTAATTTGGCACTGATTGTGCGTGTGTGCAAACGTTAGTTGAAGGAGCTGACACATGCATAAGCTTTATACTACGTATGTACATTAATGAGATGTACTACTCTGAAAAAAAAAAACGTTGTAAATCTAAAGAATTTTGCTGTTAAATCAACTACTTTCCTCAGTTGAAATGTGCCCAACAAAGCTCCGTTGTTGTTTCAAAGGTGCGAGCGTTGTTGATTTAAGTAAACCACGGAAACTGTTGGAGCACATACTTTTGCCTTTAACCCTAATCCTCTAAAGTGAGCCTCTCAGTCTCACTTTAAAGTTTAAAAGCGAATTATTCCTAAACCAAAAAAGCTTTTTGCCTGAAATTTTGGGTATTCCTCCATTCGTGTTCATAAATTATGAAATAATTGTGATCTTTGGGCTATTTATTTATTTTAACCATTTTTTTTGCAATCGTATAAAATTGTAACGAAAAACCGAAAGTGAGCCTCAAAGACTCACCTTAAGTATCTTTATCGTAATAAGCTTACATTTTTAGAATTCAACCAAATTTTGAATCCGTTGTTTACAAGGTTTATCCAGTGAGGTTTTTTGCATTGTGAAATCACCATACTTCCCCCGGATTTTGGTGAATTCGTCGTATTTCACCATAGATCTTTAGATCATATGATGTCATAAAATTATGGAGACCGGTAAAGTCAGCAATTTCAAAACCATTAAAATCTTATCATTTTCTGTGAACGTCGCGTTTTAAAACTTCTAAATTTGATCGCGGAAAATATATATTAGGGGCGAACATATGAAAAATTTATTCATATTAATTTCATTCGTAGTTTTTTTCATTGTGTGCACAAAAACAAATTTATAACAGATGTAATAAAACCATTTGTAATGAACATTCAACAACTACAAAAATGTGTGAAAATTGCAGTTCATTAATATACCCTATTTTATGAAATTACCTTTTTTAACTTTATATACTAAAAAAATTGTCATAAACCGTTATAAGAATGTATAAAAATGCTTCTGAATTCATTACTGCATAAATAAAAGTAGAAAACAAATACCAAAATAAAGTGTTTCAAAATTTCCCCATAGGTGAGCTTCAGAGTCTCACTTTCGGTTTTACGTAACTTTCCAAAATTCGGTGATTAGGGTTAAGTTAACAACGGAGATTTTTCCACCTAAAAAAAATTTTTGTTTGCATTTTACTCTTCATCTTCTCTCCGCCCGGTTCTCAACTGCAAATATGTAGCCTCCGCTTGTTCTCCTCTTCTTCTCTCCTTCTTAACATTCACCGGTTGCTATCTTTAATTCTTATTCTTATTATTTTTCCTTATTTATTTTATATTCTCCTCCGTATTCGAACCATGACATCAATCTGAAATTCTATCCATATATCACATAGTGGAACATTCAAAATTATATTGAATTGTAGTAACCTATTTATACCTTCCTTTTCCTAAAAGAGAATCCATGAATTAGTTGAATCATTGTAAAAACAATATTAAAAAAAAAATTGTTCTCATTAGTTTTGTTAACAACGGAAACTGTTATGTCAAATACTTTTGCCTTTAAATCAACAACGCGGACTTTTGGAGAAAATTTTCTGCTAAACATAAACTTTTGTTTGGATTTTTCTCCTCATCTTCTCTCCATCATTATTGTTTTTGTTGATTTTCTCACAAAAAAATGTTTTCTCACAAAAAATTTTTTAAAAGCAAGAAAGTTTTTGAAACAACAGCGCCCGTTTTTGAATCAATTGTTGGATCAAAAACTTTGCTGTAAAAACAAATACTTTTGTGTTGAATCAAAGACGAAGATTCAACAGCCGAAAGTTGTTGATTTAACTACGGGTATTTTTTTCCGCTCGCAGATATTCCATATGTTTAGGTTAGGTTAGACTGGCTGGCCGTTATTGGCCTCACATAGACTAAGTTAGTCCGTAGTGTTAACTGAAAAGTTCTCGAGCATGAGTAACTCTACACTAAACGCCTTCGCTCAGACTAAAAAACAACCCCTTCCCTTTGCCAAATACCAAGAGTTTCTTTACCCCTATTTTGAATATCGCTTCAAGATCACTAAATACAACTTGCCCTAGTAGCCGAAGCCTTAGCCAGGGAGAAGCGGAACACAAGCAGAGAACATGCTCTAACGTCTCTTCGTGCAATTCGTATCCACAGCCATCCATTTCACCAACTAGTTAGCTGTCCCATTTTGAAAACATGTGATGCTAAAAGACAGTGTGCTATTAGCACCCCTATGATAAGTCTACATTTATCCCTTTTCAGTGATAGCAACCATTTAGTTAGCTTTGGATCGTATGATTTACACATAATTTTGGACAGCCTACAGCCCTGCGATTGTTTCAACGCCTTTTCTCCGCCTACTTACTTAATTAGCACGTAAACGTCTAGACGATTTTGGCCGAGTCCAACATAGCACGTCAGCTATTTCTGTTTCGTGCAGCATGGCGCCATTTGGGAATACCTAGGGAGTCAGCATCACTGTCCACCTGATCTTCCCAACGCAGTGTAGGTCTCCCTTTTCTTCTGCGTTCAACCGATTTCGAAAGAAATACTTTCTTGGCCGGAGGAGTACCTTCATCCATTCTCACGACATGACCTGCCCATTGGAGCCGCTGGATCTTTATTCGCTGAACAATGTCGATGGCTGCGTACAGCTCATTGTTAAATATCCGTCGATACTCCCCCTCGCCAACGCGCAAAGGTCAATAAATCCTCCGAAGAACTTTCCTGTCGAATACTGCAAGCGCCATCTCATCTGCTTTTGATATAATACATGCTTCTGGAGGACTGAGGACTGGAACGATGAGTGTCCTGTACAGTGTGATTTTGGTTCGTCGCGAAAGGACTTTCCTTTTCACTTACCTACTTAGTCCAAAGTAGAAATTATTCTCCGCCTGGTATATCATACATTTATATTTAGTAGCTATGCTTAACGTCCATGTAGTGATCTGCTCCGAGACCCGGCAATCCTTCTTTGCCAGCTCATCAGTTTTCTCATTCCCGTCTGTCTTCTCGTGGCCTGGGATCCACTATACTTAAATTGACATTACTATCCCTACTCATTATCTTTAAGCTTTCCTTACAGTCCACTGTACACACAGTGATGAAGTGCTATGCGAAAGTATCGGCTTTATAGCCGCCTGACTATCACTACCTACCTACTTATATAAAAATGTATCCGTACTGTTCGGGATTACAGACTAACAACTCTGCTGCCCTCCTTACCGCTAATAATTCTTTCTCAAAGACACTACAGTGATCCTACAGCCTTATATTAGTACTGATATTCAGTTCACTACAATAAACGGCAGCTCCTACTCCTTCTGATGTCGTAGACCCATTCCTGTATACATGAAAGACGTCTTCCCTTATATTCGGTAACACCCTGCATCTTCATATATGCCAGAAAATTCCCAGTGCTTCAAATCATTTAAACATTCAAGTGTCACTTCTATACCTAACTTGCGACTTTATGCCTATAACCTTATAACTTTGGTCCATGTAAATAAATATGTGCCATTAGAGCATGTAATCTCCTAGCTTTATTGCACCAGCAACAACTTCCGCCACAGCACGAGAGCAGCAAACTTGCCAAAAGTGTAATTTGACAAAAGTGTCAAAAAGTGAATTACTTTGCTTTACTTACAGGCATACCAAAAACAAAGATGCAGAGGAGAGGAGAGGGGGGAAAGAGGAGGAGAGAGAGAGGTGGAGAGGAGATAGAGAGGCGGAGATGAGAGATAGAGGTGGGTAGGAGAGAGAGGGGAGGAGAGGAGAGAAAAGAGAGTTCCATATAGCACAAGAGCATAAGAGTAAAAGAGTTAGAGTTATGCACAAAAGTAAACAAACTTTATACTATAACCGCCTTAAAGCCCAAAAGCTGGCATACCTGCAGGCTTTCAGTCGAAGGAAATACGCGACATTGGTGGGGGCACATGAGCGAAGACAAAGTAAAATGATTTGAAATTGCCAAAGTTACTGAATGTCGTAAAAGTTGGAATTGTTGCTGGCGCCTTGATATTGACAATATTATTATTTTTGTTGTTGTTTATCTGGTTGTTTTTATTGTTCTCGTTCCTCTCGTTTTTGTAGTTATTGACGTTATTGTTGTTTTTATTGTTGTCACTATAACTTTTTATACTCAGCTGTACTAGTACACAGAGTATTATAGTTTTAATCACACAACGGTGGATTGTAACACCATAAAATAATCGAGATAGATATTGACTTATATATATCAAATTGATCAGGGTGAAAAAAGAAATCGATTGAGCCATGTCCGTCCGTCCGTCCGTCTGTCCGTCCGTCCGTCTGTCCGTCCGTCTGTCCGTCCGTCTGTCCGTCCGTCTGTAAACACTCTAACTCGCGCAAAAATTGAAATATTTTGATGAAATTTGGAATGCAAGTTGGTATCAAGACTGGAACGGATGGTATTGAAAATGGGCGAAATCGGACCATGACCACGCCCACTTCCCCTATATAGTAAAAATCGGAAATTTTGTATCTCAGTCACTAATAGAGCTAGAGTGATAAAATTTCACCCACGTGTGGAGCTCAGGCCCTTATGAAGAAATTTGGTGAGATTTTGAAAAATGGGCGGTGCCACGCCCACTTATTAAGGGCCAAACATTGAAAGTTTTATATGTCATAACTCAGAAACCGTTGAAGATATATCGATGAAATTTGGTAGGCGTGATATACTTACTTAGGCAAATGTTTGGACGAAAAATTGCCAAAATCGGTTAACGACCACGCCCACTTTTATATATGGGTATTATAAAGTGGCCTAATAAAAACATTTTAAGCGATATCTCTGTCAAATATAAAGGTATATAGGGATGTAGTTACATCCATGCTTAAAAAGTTTTTTTCTAGTTTCTAAAAAATAAAAAATAAAATATAACCTGGGCCTGTGCTCGTTAAATTAAATAAAATAAAGGTATATAATTGAAATTTTATGGCAGAAGTCCAACAGCGGATATAAAACGAAAAGCACAAAAATTTTGGAAAATGGGCGTGGCACCGCCTCTTTTTAGAAGCAGGAATATACGAGATTTCTGAGCCCATAAATCGACAAATAATTTAAATATAATGACGAAACTTGCAGTGTACACTTTTATTAGTTGTGGTAATACATGTTCAAAATTTTAGTGAAATCGGTTGGCGACCACGCCTACTTTTATATATGGGAACTATAAAGGGGCCTAATAAAAATATTTTAAGCGATATCTTTGTCAAATATAGAGATAATTCATAGAAATTTTGTGGCATGAGTTCCACAATAGACCGGAAACAAAAAATATAAAAATTTTGGAAGATGGGCGTGGCACCGCCTCTTTTTAGACAAAGGAATATACGAGATTTCTTAGCCTATAACTCGACAAATAATTGAGATATTATAACGAAACTTGGTTTATATACTTTTATAACTTGTGTTAATAGACACACAAAAATTTATTCAAATTGGTTTATGACCACGCCTACTTTTTAACAAAGATATTTCTGGAACACCCTTTGGGAATTTGTAACGTGACATCTTTGTAATTAGAAGTCATAAAGGAATGAAATTTTGCACAAAGAATAATATTCATATGCTTAGTTGGATGACTGATAAAAATATTGAAAATGGGCGTGGCTACGCCCACTTTATGCAGCACTCGCTTTATATAAAATACATCGTGTTTTCATCAAACGCAAACAAACAATGAAAGCATACAGCTGAGTATCTAATGTTCGATTCCACTCGAACTTAGGCTTCCTTACTTGTTCTTTGTTATTGTTGTTGTTATTGTTGTTTGCTCACACATTGTTCACATTGTCAACAGTTTGTGAGATTCACCTTACCCGCTGGTCTTTTAGTTGTTTTGCAGGTCTTGCACTCAAAACTTTTCCTTTCACATGCGCAGCCTCTTCTCACCTCTACTGCACTTCACTACCAACCTTGCTCAACTATCGTCTTGTAGTCTCCATCACTGTGCTTTGCCACTGACCGTACAATCGACTGCGTCACATTTCGGCTCGGCATGCTTTTCTTCAAACAAATTAGTTGCTGCTTGCAACTTTTTGTGCAACATTTGCAACATGCAAACTTGCAGATTTTCGACAGTTTAGCACACGAGTCTGCAGTTCCGCACAGCGTTTCACTGTTTGTGACATTGGCGTAAAATGACTTAGACCTTCATTTTAACTGTGCAGGCAAGCAACTGCTCAACTGAGAATTGTCAGCAACTGTTTTTTATACTCAGCTGTACTAGTACACAGAGTATTATAGTTTTAATCACATAACGGTGGATTGTAACAGAATGAAATAATCGAGACAGATATAGACTTATATATATATCAAAATGATCAGGGTGAAAAGAGAAATCGATTGAGCCATGTCCGTCCGTCCGTCTGTCCGTCCGTCTGTCCGTCCGTCTGTCCGTCTGTAAATACTCTAACTCGCGCAAAAATTGAGATATTTTGATGAAATTTGAAATGCAAGTTGGTACCGAGACTGGGACGGTTGGTATTGAAAATGGGCGAAATCGGACCATGACCACGCCCACTTTTCCTATATAGAAAAAATCGGAAATTTGGTATCTCAGTCACTAATATAGCTGGAGCGATGAAATTTTACCCACGTGTTGAACTCACGCCCCTAGGAAGAAATTTGATGAAATTTTGGAAAATGGGCGGTGCCACGCCCACTTATTAAGGGTCAAACATTGAAAGTTTTATATGTCATAACTCAGAAACCGTTGAAGATATAGCGATGAAATTTGGTATGCCTGATGTACTTATTTAGACAAATGTTTTGACGGAAAATTGTGAAAATCGGTTGACGGCCACGCCCACTTTTATATATGGGAACTATAAAGGGGCCTAATAAAAACATTTTAAGCGATATTTCTGTCAAATATAAAGATATATCATTAAAATTTTATGGCAGGAGTCTAACTACGGACATAAAACAAAAATCACAAAAATTTTGGAAAATGGGCGTGGCACCGCCTCTTTTTAGAAGCTGGAATATACGAGATTTCTGAGCCCATAACTCGACAAATAATTGATATATAATGATGAAACTTGGTGTGTACACTTTTATTACTTGTGGTAATACATGTTGAAAATTTTAGCCAAATCGGTTGACGACCACGCCCACTTTTATATATGGGTATTATAAAGTGGCCTAATAAAAACATTTTAAGCGATATCTTTGTCAAATATAAAGATAATTCATTGAAATTTTGTGGCATGAGTTCTACAATAGATCGGAAACAAAAAATAGAAAAATTTCGGAAAATGGGCGTGGCACCGCCTCTTTTCAGACAAAGGAATCAACGAGATTTCGGAGCCCATAACTCGACAAATAATTGAGATATTATGACGAAACTTGGTTTATACACTTTTATAACTTGTGTTAATAGACACGCAAAAATTTATTGAAATCGGTTTATGACCACGCCCACTTTTTAACAAAGATATTTCTGGAACACCCTTTGGGAATTTGTAACGTGACATCTTTGTAACTAGAAGTCATAAAGGAATGAAATTTTGCAGAAATAATAATATTCATATGCTTAGTTGGATGACTGATAAAAATGTTGAAAATGGGCGTGGCTGCGCCCACTTTATGCGGCACTCGATTCATATAAAATACACCGTGTTTCCATCAAACGCAAACAAACAATGAAAGCATACAGCTGAGTATCTAATGTTCGATTCCACTCGAACTTAGGCTTCCTTACTTGTTTTTTTTTCTATTTGTTGCTGGGTCATTGAATTACGAACGACATTTGTGTAATGCTATCAAACACACGAAATTAGAGCTATTAAAGGTTGCCCAAAGTTTGTTCTAAGCGAAGTTCTTTCCCCAGTGTCGTAAGCGCAAAGGTACTTCTTAAAGGAGAAGAGTTCTACAACTTTAATGTACCCACCGAAGTTAGAATATATTAAAGTAACTAGATGACCGCTTTGCTCGGGCTAAAAACCTCAGAAAGTGAACGAAAAAATTTATCTTTTCAAAAGTTTGTCCCTCTTTATGTCTTTATTACTTTCTTCTCCGTATTAGTCTGACACTCTCTTCTCTTTCTCTTTCTCTTTCTCTTTCTCTTTCTCTTTCTCTTTCTCTTTCTCTTTCTATTTCTCTTTCTCTTTCCCTTTCTTTTTCTCTTTCTCTTTCTCTTTCTGTTTCTCTTTCTCTTTCACTTTATCTTTCTCTTTCACGTTCTCTTTCTCTTTCACTTTCTCTTTATCTTTCTCTTTCCTTTTCTCTTTCTCTTTCTCTTTCTCTTTCTCTTTCTCTCTCTCTTTCTCTTTCTCTTTCTCTTTCTCTTTCTGTTTCTCTTTCTCTATCTCTATCTCTTTCTCTTTCTCTTTATCTTTGTCTTTCTCCTTCTCTTTCTCTTTCTCTTTCTCTTTCCCTTTCTCTTTCACCCTCAATTTCTCTATGTCTCTCTCTTTCTGCTTTTATATCCGTTTTCTGTTCCCTTTCCCGTCACAATTCCCCTACCTTTCCTTTCTCTACCGCTCCCCCATAAATACCTTTTCTGCCCTTCTCCCTTTCCTTTGCGCTCCTATTCTTTCTCCCGTTCCCTGCCCTACTCCTTCTCTCTCTCTCCCCATCTCCCCAATCATCCAATTTTCGTTATACTTTCTTCTTCCTTTTCCATTATTTTCCCTTTCTCTGCCGCTCTCCCTTACCTCTCCGTCCCTCACCCTTTCATTCCCCCACCTACTCCTTTTCCCTTTTCCTGTCCTACTCTCTCTCTCTCCTCATCCCTCTTTATCCCATTTTCGTTATATTTTCCCTCCCTTTTTCCGTCCCTTTGCCTTTGCCTTTCCCATTCACATTGCCCTTACGCTTCCATTGACCCTTTCTTTAGATATCCGGTCACTCTATATTGAAGCCATGATTTCCACTTTTCCGGTTACACTTTTTTACTCATAACTGGGTACCCGGACTAAGAATCATAATGAAAATAGCTTTATGTAGCAGTCCTAGTCAACACCTTTCATTTGATACTAATATTGCTCAGCCGTATTCCGAGGTCATCCGGGTCCACGCATTGGCCTATATCTGGGTACCCGGCCTAGGAATCAAAATGAACAGATCACTTGATTTTTATATATGTAGAAAATAATTTGTAAAAATTTTGGAGCACCCTGTATTCTTCCTCTCTGCCTGCCTCATGCGATCAGTTTCGAATTCCTACTACCCCTGTACACTTATCCCCGACTAACACTCTCTTTTTTTAATGGTTACGTATGTAGGTATATGTAGCTCTCTCTATATGCTCAATTAGAATAATAGTTGATTGTGCGATTTGTGGTTTTAGCTTACGAAATTCGAATCGTTCATACATAGTAGTTTGTTGGTTTATTGACTTTATTTGCTTGGTTGACTTTCCGAGTTAAATTGAAAATTCCTTGAGTTTGCATTTTATGCACTTCCTGCTGCACATAGTCGAACACTAACAGGAAAAATTAAAGTCATAAACAAAAAAAAAAAAAAAAACAAAACGAGAAAAAGCAAAAAATACATGAGCTCTTGAAAAGTAGCTTACTTAGAAAAATATACAACTTTTCTGAGGAAAACTTTCAATAAGAAACTCATTTTCGAGCTTGTGGTTTCTTTGACTTTGGTAAAAAAGCGAATGTGAACTTAAACAAATTTTATATATGTACATATGCATATACATACATATGTATGTATATATGAGAGTAAATTTTCCTACGAGCAATGTCCAGAACAATTTAACCCTGCAGCGACTTTCAAAAACCTACATATATTTTTCGGACTATCTGAAAAGCGCGTCAAATTACAATTTCGTAAGAAAGATAAACAGTTAAAAAAATCTACAAAACTATTCCTAGCATAATTTAAATTGTTTGAGAGTTTTCGTTTCCCAGTTTACGCTTTTTAGATGAAAATTTGTTTAAACTGCTCTTATTAAGTACGGAAATGCACTTCTTAGTGAAATGCCTACTAAATGACCAAATGGTTGATTTATAACTTTTCTTCCCCAATCCTAAAACAATAAACTTAGACTATTATTACAGACAATACTGCAATATTAAAGAACGAAAAAAAATGCAAGACAACTAAAAATGTATCAAATCGCAAAAATTTTCTATAAATTAGAAGGCCTCTATAATGCCTTTATTATACAAATACAGCACCACAAATTTGAATGGTCTCATTCATAAAATAAGATTAAAATATTATTTTCGAAATTTGATTTTAATTACTTTCTATGTAAATTAAAATTCATGAGTTAACGCACATTTAACACAACAAATAAATATGAATGACATTATACATCAAATTTAAAATTTATATTTCCACAATAATTTATCATATAAGCTTCTCAGGGAAATAAAATGCATTGTCATATGCATACATTTCATTTAATTAAAATTTATTCATTTCAAATGTGACGAAGTGAGAAAATCTCCTATGGTAAACAAAAGATTTTGAAACACTTGATGTATTCGTATACAAATTTGTATAAATTGCCTATGCAAGTAAGTGTAATTGTACATATGTATGCATGTATGTATGTATCTATGATTTTGCAATCTTTTAATTTCCCTTTGCTTTCTCATAATTGCTTAACCGACACATTCTCACGCTTGTCAATTAACTAAATTGCATTGGAAATTTTATTCTTTAAAACCATATTAAATAGTGAGAATGTAAACAGTGACTAAAATTTTGTTAGAGAAGTTAATCTCATTCATTCTAAAAAGTTCATTATGAAATCTTCATTTTGTTAGACATCTATTGTCTTTCAAGTTTTATCCCATATGTATTTTCTATCCTTTTATTATCTATGAAAAAAGGTAATGCCATTCTGTTTCTATAAGTCCATTTTAAAATCCTTTTTTAGACTTCTGTATTTTATCATGTATAATCCATTAAAGAAAAACTATCCATTATGCATTTACATATCTATCCATTTATACTTTTGGTCTTTATCGCTTTTCCTTTGTCCATTATCCATTTAAAAATTTTTTGTTGCCCATTTTCCATCAATCCATTATCCTTTAAATTTTAAACATCCATTATCCAATATCTGTTATCCGATATCTATTATCCAATATCCATTATCCACTATTAATTACTCATAATCATTATTCATTTTCCATTATTAGTTAATCATTATTCATTATTCTTTATTCTTTATTCTTTATTCTTTATTCTTTATTCATTATTCATTATTCATTATTCATTATTCATTATTCATTATTCATTATTCATTATTCATTATTCATTATTCATTATTCATTATTCATTATTCATTATTCATTATTCATTATTCACTATTCATTATTCATTATTCATTATTCATTATTCATTATTCATTATTCATTATTCATTATTCATTATTCATTATTCATTATTCATTATTCATTATTCATTATTCACTATTCATTATTCATTATTCATTATTCATTATTCATTATTCATTATTCACTATTCATTATTCATTATTCATTATTCATTATTCATTATTCATTATTCATTATTCATTATTCATATTCATTATTCATTATTCATTATTCATTATTCATTATTCATTATTCATTATTCATTATTCATTATTCATTATTCATTATTCATTATTCATTATTCATTATTCATTATTCATTATTCATTATTCATTATTCATTATTCATTATTCATTATTCATTATGCATTATTCATTATTCATTATTCATTATTCATTATTCATTATTCATTATTCATTATTCATTATTCATTATTCATTATTCATTATTCATTATTCATTATTCATTATTAATTATTCATTATTCAATATTCATTATTCATTATTCATTATTCATTATTCATTATTCATTATTCATTATTCATTATTCATTATTCACTATTCATTATTCATTATTCATTATTCATTATTCATTATTCATTATTCACTATTCATTATTCATTATTCATTATTCATTATTCATTATTCATTATTCATTATTCATATTCATTATTCATTATTCATTATTCATTATTCATTATTCATTATTCATTATTCATTATTCATTATTCATTATTCATTATTCATTATTCATTATTCATTATTCATTATTCATTATTCATTATTCATTATTCATTATTCATTATTCATTATTCATTATTCATTATGCATTATTCATTATTCATTATTCATTATTCATTATTCATTATTCATTATTCATTATTCATTATTCATTATTCATTATTCATTATTCATTATTCATTATTCATTATTTATTATTTATTAGTCATTATTCATTAGTCATTATTCATTAGTCATTATTCATTATTCATTATTCATTATTCATTATTCATTATTCAATAGTCATTATTCATTATTCATTATTCATTAGTCATTATTCATTATGCATTATGCATTATTCATTATTCATTATTCATTATTCATTATTCATTATTCATTATTCATTATTCATTATTCATTATTCATTATTCATTATTCATTATTCATTATTCATTATTCATTATTCATTATTCATTATTCATTATTCATTATTCATTGTTCATTATTCATTATTCATTATTCATTATTCATTATTCATTATTTATTATTTATTAGTCATTATTCATTAGTCATTATTCATTATTCATTATTCATTATTCATTATTCATTATTCATTATTCATTATTCATTATTCATTATTCATTATTCATTATTCATTATTCATTATTCATTATTCATTATTCATTATTCATTATTCATTATTCAATAGTCATTATTCATTATTCATTATTCATTAGTCATTATTCATTATGCATTATGCATTATTCATTATTCATTATTCATTATTCATTATTCATTATTCATTATTCATTATTCATTATTCATTATTCATTATTCATTATTCATTATTCATTATTCATTATTCATTATTCATTATTCATTATTCATTATTCATTATTCATTATTCATTGTTCATTATTCATTATTCATTATTCATTATTCATTATTCATTATTTATTATTTATTAGTCATTATTCATTAGTCATTATTCATTATTCATTATTCATTATTCATTATTCATTATTCATTATTCATTATTCATTATTCATTATTCATTATTCATTATTCATTATTCATTATTCATTATGCATTATTCATTATTCATTATTCATTATTCATTATTCATTATTCATTATTCATTATTCATTAGTCATTATTCATTATGCATTATGCATTATTCATTATTCATTATTCATTATTCATTATTCATTATTCATTATTCATTATTCATTATTCATTATTCATTATTCATTATTCATTATTCATTATTCATTATTCACTATTCATTATTCATTATTCATTATTCATTATTCATTATTCATTATTCATTATTCATTATTCATTATTCATTATTCATTATTCATTATTCATTATTCATTATTCATTATTCATTATTCATTATTCATTATTCATTATTCATTATTCATTATTCATTATTCATTATTCATTAATCATTAATCATTAATCATTATTCATTATTCATTATTCATTATTCATTATTCATTATTCATTATTCATTATTCATTATTCATTATTCATTATTCATTATTCATTATTCATTATTCATTAGTCATTATTCTTTAGTCATTATTCATTATTCATTATTCATTATTCATTATTCATTATTCATTATTCATGATTCATTAATCATTATTCATTATTCATTAGCCATTATCCACTATTAATTCTCTGTTATACAGTGTCAAGTATCCAATATCCATCATCTGTTATCCATTATCAGTTATCAATTATCCATTAGCTATTATACACTATCCATTATAGATTATCTACTATTTATAGATTATCCAATATCCCTTATTCATTATTCAATATATACTATCCATTATCCATTTTCCATTATCCAGTATCCATTATCAATTACCTATTACCCATTACCTATTATCCATTAAACATAATCCATTATCTACTATGCATTATCCATATTACTTTATCCATCATCCTGTAACTATTAACCATTTTCCATTTAACCATTATCCATTGGCTATTACCCATACATCTATCCATTTATTTATTATCTTTCATCAATTATCAATTTGACCGTAAAATATTATCCAACTATGCATTATATATTTATCTCTTTAACCATTTAACCCATTTTATCCATTTTATTATTTTTATTCACTTTATCCAATTCAAATTTTTTTAAACTGATCTATTTTATCCATTAATCACATTTCATTTATTGTGTCCGATTTCTCAAGGTTATACCTTGAAGATATTACCTTCTAACCATTTTATGCATTTGATAAATTTTATCCAATTTATTTATACATTTGTTATCCAGTTTATCCGATACATCAAATTCATTGATTTTATCCATTTTGTCTATGTTATCTAGTTTAAATCTTTTACACACATTATCCGCTTTATAACTATTTACTTTATCCACTGTAAACATTTTGAATATTTCGGGACTGAATATGCTAAAGCTTCAGCTTCTATTTTTCAATTCAGGGGTTATCCGGGTACACGCTTTGACCCAAATCTTGGAACCCGGCCAAGGTATCACTATTTAAAGAGCTCTTTATTGAAGTCCTCCTCAACAGCTTTCATTTGATACCAATATCGGACAGAAACTTTCCAGCGTCACTCGGCCCTACGTTTTGACCCGTAGCTTTATGTTGAAGGCATGTTCAACACCTTTCATTTGATACCAATATTGCTCGAAGACTTGCTGGCTCGATCTGGGTCCACATTTAGGCCTGTATTCCGGGAAGCTCCCACTTTTTCGAAATTCTATATACCCTGCGCTAACACCACATGAATCTACTGTGAAAATTTCATAAAGATCGGTTGATTACTTTGGGAGTCTATAAAGGACACACATGCACACATACACACGGATTTTACGGATGGATTTTCCAAAATTTTCTTCCGTAGGAACCTTCTCCTCGAGAATACGAACAACTGGCAAAAATTTTTATAGATATTTATACTATGTAAAACTAAGAAAATATTTATTATAGTTACAGGGTGAGTGTCTTATGATAAAAAATAACCAAGCCGTAACAACTTTCTCCTATTGAATAAAACTTAATGTAGCAGAATTTTCAATCAATAAATGAGCTATTAACCCTTATATATATATACTTACGAGTACCTAGTAGCGCTCAAACTAAAAAGTCAGTCATTAACTCAAATAGTGCCTTAAGAGGCATGGTATAAAAAGGACATGCTTAAATACTACCAACAAATTCAAAACTTAGTTCAAAACTTAGTTCAAAGTGGATTTTTCATTAGAAAATCTTGAAACAGCCTCTTTAAAATATTTTATTTGAAAAAAAATGTTTGTCATTCCATGTAATTGCTTATTTATATAAGTATATTAGATTGCTTTTATTCATTAGATTTTCGGAGAATTTAAATTACGCATTGCAATACAGCATTTAATTTCCTTTTGTTTCAAGCGCGATAATTATACTGCACAATCACGAAAAACTTACAATTTCCTCCTTCGAACTTAATTACATTTTATTGTCATCTGAAATGCGCAGTAGGTAAGCAAATGACAACCGCACACAAGCCTGATTGAAGTCCGCAACAATAACAATAGCAACGCAAATACAAATGGATTTAAATGTTGTCTTAAAATGCTTACGCAATGAATAAATTTTAACAAAAATGGTTTTATATAGAATCATATATATAGAATTTGCAACAAAAAAAATCTATTATAATTTGCTATGACAAAAGCAATGAGAAGCTGAGTCAGCGCGTGTGCCAAATGTGGCTTAATGAGGGCTATATTTGGCATGGAAGCCAAAGAGATGCTTCCTTTTCTTGCGTATGAAAAGCGATGCCCAAGAGATACTCTGTTACCGTTAAACTCCTTTTCAAGCTACTTAAGCTGTTTGCCTATTTGCTTTGGTTTTGTTTTTTGTTTGGTTTTGTTTTTTTTTTTTTGTGCAAATTCAATACTTTATACATTTGTTGTTGTTGCTGTTGCTTACCAATTAATCGGTTTAAGTTATTTTCCAAGTAGACATAAATTGAAAGCAAGGATTTAGCTATGAATCAAAGGAATTTGTGATGATTTTTGAGATGGTTTAAAAAACAGGGATTAAAAAAAAACCGCACAATAAAAGCACAGCTGGCGTTGTTAAAGAAAAATATATTTTGTAATAAAAAAACAAACAAAATTCTAAAAGTTTACTTTGTGGTTGTTGTCATAATGGTGGCTCGTTAAGAAAATTATTTGCTTTGAAGACAAATGAAAGAAGGAAAATTTAACACAGATTACTTAGTAGGCTGCTGCGCTTCAATAAGCAAACGAGTTGGTTTAACTTTTTTGGTGTCTAATCTAATAAAAGCTCTTTGGAATAGAAACCTTGAGAAAGCTAGAACTCAGCTGTGGTATCAAAAGGGGCCAAATCGGCTTACGTATGGCTTGCTATTGGAGTGTGGAAACAGTCACCTAAAACTAACCTAAGCTTGTAGATTGTAGACAGTAGACATTGTGTTTAATAAGCTAAGTTTCTCCGATTGTTTTTTTTTTCCAACAGAACAATTAAGTGTATAGCTATTTATAATTCTTCGAAAGCCTTTTTTTCTAGGTCATACTTATTTGTACATGTAACCTTCTTCATACTTTTACACCCGTATTGCGAGTGTCGATTGTGATAGATAATCGATAATTGATCGACCAAAGAGCATGTAAATATAATGCTCGTGGATCGATCACAATCGATTATCTATCACAGTCGACACTCGCAATAGGGGTGTTAAACACACATAAATTATCTGCTGCCATCAACTCACCTAATCTCGCATGCATTTGTCCAAAGTTGACGAAAAAATCATTAATTTTCTTTTACTCAATTCTTTTTCTTACCACTTTTTTCGCATTTTGTGATTTTCTTCCTTTTCTTCTTTTTCGCTTTCTTTTCTCTCACTACTTTCTGTATTGTTACCGCTGAAAGCCAAGCTAAAGAGAACAAGTAAGGAAGCCTAAGTTCGAGTGGAATCGAACATTAGATACTCAGCTGTATGCTTTTATTGTTTGTTTGCGTTTAATGGAAACACGTTGTACTTTATATAAAGTGAGTGCTGCATAAAGTGGGCGTAGCCACGCCCATTTTCCAAAATTTTTATCAGTTATCCAACTAAGTATATGAATATTATTATTTGTGCAAAATTTCATTCCTTTACGAGTTCTAGTTACAAAGATTTCACGTTAAAAATTCCCAAAGGGTGTTTCAGAAATATCTTTGTTAAAAAGTAGGCGTGGTCATAAATCGATTTCAATAAATTTTTGCGTGTCTATTACCACAAGTGATAAAAGTGTACACACCAAGTTTCGTCATAATATCTCAATTATTTGTCGAGTTATGGGCTAAGAAATCTCGTATATTCCTGCTTCTAAAAGGAGGCGGTGCCACGCCCATTTTCCAAAATTTTTGTGTTTTTTGTTTTATGTCCATAGTTGGACTCCTGCCATAAAATTTCAATGATATATCTTTATATTTGACAGAGATATCGCTTAAAATGTTTTTATTAGGCCACTTTATAATACCCATATATAAAAGTGGGCGTGGTCGTCAAACGATTTTGGCAATTTTTCGTCCAAACATTTGCCTAAGTAAGTATATCACGCCTACCAAATTTCATCGATATGTCTTCAACGGTTTCTGAGTTATGATAAAACTTTCAATGTTTGCCCCTTAATAAGTGGGCGTGGCACCGCCCATTTTCCAAAATTTCACCATATTTCTTCATAAGGGCCTGAGCTCAATACGTGGGTAAAATTTCATCACTCCAGCTCTATTAGTTACTGAGATACAAAATTTCGGATTTTTACTATATAGGGGAGGTGGGCGTGGTCATGGTCCGATTTCGCCCATTTTTAATACCATCCGTTCTCGTCTTGATACCAACTTGCATTCCAAATTTCATCAAAATATTTCAATTTTTGCGCGAGTTGTCGTGCTCACAGACGGACGGACGGACAGACGGACGGACGGACGGACAGACGGACGGACGGACGGACGGACGGACATGGCTCAATCGATTTCTCTTTTCACCCTGATCATTTTTATATATATAAGTCTATATCTATCTCGATTATTTCATTCTGTTACAATCCACCGTTAGGAAATCAAAACTATAATACTCTGTGTACTAGTACAGCTGAGTATAAAAATCGAAAACTGCCAAACTATCAAACAATAACTCAAACTTTTGATTGCACATTTAATAATAAGTGCTGTCGTTTATTGATAAATGATTGCTTTGGAAAAAGCATAAAACGCAAAAAAACGATTGTACGCGACAAATACGTGACGCAATAAAAGTTGTTGTTTTTGTTTTCATTGTGTTTCTGGCACTGCGTGGGTTAAAGTATGAGTGCTTTTAAAAATTAAAATAGTAAGAAAAAGTGCAGAAAAAAAATATTTTCTACACGCTTTAGATGTTACTTAAATCGCGCTTAACGGACACAACTTAAAGCCAAGAAGAGCTTTTTTGACTTTAAGAATAATGTGCCACAGTCAGGGTTAAGTTAAGGTGTGCTCTAGAGTTTAGAGTTTAAACCAATTAGTTTTTGCTCTTAACTTTTGAATGTATGTTCAGTAAATCTTAGGAAGTTCAGTAAATCTTAGGAATTCCAAGTTTTCTTTTTTCCTTAATCACAAAAATCGCCGAAAAAAGGAAATTCGAAAAATGCAAGTTTCTTAAACTTCGTTTCCAGTGAAGAGCAGCCACTTCCGAAAAGAGTGCTGATGATCGAAAATGGTTTTTCGTGAAATAGCTATACACTCAACCTTCGCTGTAAATAGTTGTTGAATTTCTTTTCACTTACCTCCTACAACTAAAAAGCAGGACTTTTTTCAAGATCCTTCTTCTGGATTTAGAGGGTTAAGTTTAAACGATTTTGCCGATTTTGTTCAAAAAAAAGTGTCAGTCGTTTTTTCAAGGTCACTCTCTCCAGTTCTTCTCATCAACTCAGTGGAGGCCAATATATCCCTCTTTCAACATTTACAACGTGCCTGTAGATGCTTTTTCTTCTTCTTATTCTTCTTCTTCTTCTTCTTCTTCTTCTTGTTATACTTCTTCTTCTTCTTCTTCTTCTTCTTCTTCTTCTTCTTCTAATTAGCGCGTAGCCGTCTAGCTGATTTTGGCCGTGTCCAATAAGTCACGCCAGTCGTTTTTGTTTCGTGCTGCCTGTCGTCAATTGCAAATACCAAGGGAGGACGAGTCAGTCTTCATCTGATCATCACAACGCAGTCTTCATCTGATCTTCCTGCCTTTAGCGGGGTTTCGATATAAATACTTTCTATGCCGGAGCACCTCCTTCAATTCTCAAGACATGACCTGCCCAGCGCAGCCGCTGGGATTTTATTCGCTGAACAATGTCTATGTCTACGTAAAACTCGCTCATTAAATCTCCGTCGATACTCGCCGTCGCTAATGTGCAAAGGTCCGTAAATCTTCCGAACAACTTTTCTCTCGAATATTCCACCAAGTGAAATTTTCATTGGTTAGGGCTTTTTATGTGGCCCGAAACACAACCCACACTGTGGTATTTGCAGATCGTCACACGTTTGTATAGCTCTTGCTCCAAGGCAGATACGAGTTCGCAGCCGCACCTTCTGTTGAACAAACGCTGCAGTTATTCCCCTCAACCAGCCCTTAAACCGATATGTCGGAGTGAACTTGCCGAGTTGTCGCGTCTCCCGCTCACTTTAGTTCACCACCTAACGTATGCTCGGTAGCTAGCCCGCGCACACTGCGAGGAAGTCGTGAGATGCTTGATGCGCATGCAAAAAATCGCTCTAGCCATCCCCAGTTGGACGGTGGTCAGAAACTTTCTCCACTTACGTACGTGAACTTCTACACACGTAGCCATCGTCCAAGACGCAAAAGCGCCGGCGCTTTATGTGATGGCAGAAGTTAGTTCGTCTTGTCCTCCTCGTTAACCGCTAAATTTATTCTCCTATCCGCTTCGTTCCGTTTGAAGTAGGCAGAAGATAGATACAGCATTTCTGCGGTGCACAGTGGTCGGAATGAGAATTCTAGGTGGACAAAATTATTTCTTATGTCCAAATGGTCACAAATGTCCTTTTCAACTAGTTTTCGGTTGCTAGTATCGAATTGGTTGTTAGGTTCAAAAAATTTTAGGTTTTTGTGTCATGATTCATGAAGTTCAGAAAATTTTTTCTAGTATGTTTATCTGATTTGGAAATACATATGTATGTATGTAAGTAGATTTAACGAGGTCCTAAAAATATGGAATCAATTGACAGAATACTAAATTACTGAATAGTAAGTAACACATTTTATTATAATTTGCTGAGTTCGTTGTTCTAAAACAAACCATATAAAACAAGGGAAAAATTAAAAATCATACCATAGATCCATTATATAAACTAAAATATCTGGCAAAGTAAGAAAAAGTAATGCTTAAGATTTAGTACACGTTTAGTACATATATTTCTTGATTGGGAAAAATAATCTTCTTTTTGGACGAGTGTAGCACTAAATTTTGGCACACTGTTAAATGCTAAAAATAATTTTTTTTATACTTACTTAAATTGGTATTTTGACTGACTTAATTGAACAATTTATAAGCTTCTAATGACCTTAATACAAAACCTAAATTCTCACAATAGTTCGAAAAAGAAAACAAATAGTTACACTAAAACCCTGGCCTGCTACGCAAAGATTATGCAAACTCTTTGCTTTAAGAAAAAATTATATATGTAAGGTAGGCAACTTTTGAAGACGCGTAAATACCAGGTCGAGTCATGGAATGAGTTACGGATTGGACAGTATTGTCACTGGACATTCTATAATAGTTGGGCGACAGAATTAGGTCGGTTTTCTAAGTTCGAGTTTGAGACTTTTGTCCACCTAGAATTCTCATTCCGATCACTGTGCGGGGCCAGTAATAAGGGCAATCGTAAGTTAGAATTACATTCTACCTCATACAAGTAGTCCATCGCATTGCAGTGCGGTCAGAAGAGATTTGAGTGATAGATATGCCAACTCTTGCAAGTTCGACAGCCATCTTATTAACCCGTATGCTTCCGTATTACCCTCCTCTGCCATTTTTTTTTTTGTTCCAATGTACACATTAAACTTAATCACAAAAACTGTTTTGTCGCTTCCAAGGTCCACATTTGGTCAATAGTTTTCCCAACCGCAGCTTGAAGATGTACAGCTTTACTTTTTGAATTGAAAGGATCTCGCAAATATTTTGTTTTTTACCTTATATTTATTCCCACCCACCACAAAGAAACTTCATAAACATTGATAGGGCAGTATTGTAGCCTATAAAGCACATGCATACATTCATTTTTACAACAAAGTACATATATATAAAAAATAATTCTCTATAAAAAATGGTAGCAGTTTAAAAATAATATTATCTCTTTTTATACATATTCGTTGTTAAGAGTTACACAAATTCCCATACACATTATCTTTCCACATCAACTGCCAAACTATCATTAAAATTGAATACTTCCGAAGCTTAAGCGTAATGTTCGATAATTTTAATGT
The DNA here is from genome assembly GCA_960531455.1 of Urophora cardui. Lineage (NCBI taxonomy): Eukaryota > Metazoa > Arthropoda > Insecta > Diptera > Tephritidae > Urophora > Urophora cardui. The sequence goes on from OY482673.1 coordinate 127,871,416, forward strand.
AATTAAAAATGTATATACACCTTTGTTCGCCTACATTATTTCATAGCACACTGTTAACAGCTGTTGGAAAACAATTTTTATTTATTTTTCTCCAGCATACGAAGCTATCAATTTAATCACCACGGCGATGTAAACAAAATTGGCAACAAATTTTTGCTAGTGATGGCAATCCTGAGTTGCCTATAAATAGATTTATGTCCGAGTATTTCGGTATTGATTTAGGAATACATTTTTGATGCCTCCGTAAAGAAAAAGTATGTAGAGCGATTGGATCGTAAAAGTATTTGGCTTTCGTTCTGCCATACCAATCAGATGTGAAATCATTTACTGAAAGCCCGTCTCCATATAGCTTGATTCGCCAACAAAACATGTAGGGAAACATCTCGCGAAATAGTCCGTCTCTACGTAGCTGATCGTTATTAAGTTTGACATTTCTCATTCTTCTTGTTCTTAAATGTTTGCATGTTTGCTTATTTTTGCGTTTTTGTTTTGGTCTGTGTGAGATTTCGATAGATTTTCGATACAAAATTTGAGAAGGCATCGATATCATCGGGGTTGGCAAGAGGATTAAGAACGAATCAAGTGTTTCATTCTTCATTCTCTCAAAAATTTATATGGAAATTAGCGAGTTTCGGCACTGGTTTCGAACGAAGATTGAGAGAGCGAATGCAGATAAAAAGAGCGAAACACGTTATGTGGAGACATAGTATTAATCTTATATGGCGAATAACTTAGTCCTGTCGTTTAGTTGTATATCGGCCTTTCAGCTCCCTTGTACGGAGATTTTGTCTCAGAAGCCCCCTAGTGAAATTTTATGGCGAATAATTTTCTAGAACATTTTAAGTCTCTAACGACCTTTAAAATACTATTTTTATGGATTTATAAAAAAGATTCAAAATGAGCTCTTCATGTGGGTGTTAGAGAGTTCTACGAAATTAAAGTTCGTGCAATATTCTTATATGTTTTCTAACAACATATTTCGAAACGATTTGTATTTTAGCACTGAAGATGGCGCATACTAGCCGAAACCGGTTTGTCTTAAAAATAAAATTGACAAGGGATGACGGAAGATCGTTCCACAATACACTTTTTCCTTTACTTAAAAATCGCTCAGACCAAATTTCGCAAATTAAAAATGGCAATAAAAAATTTGTTTGACCTCAGGGAGGAAACGGCTTGGGGTTTTACTATATGCATAGTGGTCTTTCGCTCTGTCTGAGAATTTTTCCACCTCCAGACAAAAGCTCTCAATTTGTGTCACAGTGTATTTTATAGAATCTCGAAAATTTCAAATTGCATATCGCTAGCTTAGAGTGCAAACTGTGTAAGTCCATTTTTATGAAAAAGTGTTTTTAAGTATAGAAAGCTAGAAAAATTAAATACGCACCACGCTAAACAAGTCTGTGAAACTTGTCATATTTCTACTCATTGTTATTCAGTGATACGCAAATTGTGTAAGTCCAAAAAGAGAAGAAAATTGTGTAAGTCCAAAATTTTTATATGAACAGAAAATTTTTTTTCATTTTGAAATTTTTTTATTTTGTGTTTTTTGTCTCTCCTACAAATTTTGAAAAATGGACTTACACAATTTGCACTCTAAGCTAGCGATATAATCCCGAAACTTGACCTCTTCTTTAAGTACCTATAATAATACAAGCACTCTCATACATATAACTTACACATTAAAATTTATACACTTTCGCAGTTTGCACTGACATATGCAACACATAGCTTTTTTTTACAGCTCCACGCGCTACCTCAGCCGCATTGCAGTCTCGCATTACAACTACACATCACCTTTTGCACCTCTTCGAGCTGCAGTCCTCCCTAAATCGCACAGCCTTCACCGCGTTTTCGTGCTCATAATTAGATAGCTTGCATATGCAGTAAGTAACTACATATATACAAACATAACTAAGTAGTACATACCGTGCAGTGAAATCAATAACTAGTGAGCAAAATTTCTAGTTCCGAACTAGCGAAAAGGTATCAAAAGGGAACTAGATCAATTGTAGTTATACCCTCACCAGTTCAGAAGGAGTCAATTGGGTGACCATTATAAGAAACACTTTGATTTGTATGCACAAATTCTATGAAAATTTTTCGTTCATTCATTTGCCGTCGGTTTTGTATACTTCTGCAATTCTCAGATGTTTAGTGAAGCATTTTATATAAAGAGTTTTCTATTTGCATCTTGTATGAAATGAAATGTTCCTCTAATTATGCTTTTCCGATCCCTCAGGCTCATTTTTAATTTTTTTTATTACCTACTTTTTAAATATTATTGTAAATTTTTATTAAATAAATGAATAAAAAAATATTAGTTAAAAAAGAAATTAAAAAAAAAATTATCATCCACCTTGACACCGACAGGATTCGAACCCGCACCCCTCAGATTGAAAGGCACATGCGTTAGCCAGTCGGCCATCGCGCCACTTGCATGAAGTGTGTCAAATGCTGCACTTAAGCGGCAGATGTAAAACTGTAGAATTTGTAGGTACTTGTTGCTAATTCAGAACTATCGAAATTGTGCCAATAAACGAACTAGTGAAAACTGTAGAATTTAGTACTAGTTCGGAACTGTCGAAAATGTAGTGCAGAGGGTGACAATTGACACCGCCTAGGACATCGCCGTGTTAAATTCGCCAGTTGATAACATGCAGAAGAGATTTGGCTCGCACTAGTACTATCGAAAAATTCACTAGAAGCGACCTAGTTCGGAACTAGAGATTTTCCCTAAAGATATACATATGTAGTAAATATGCAGGCACATAAATATGTTTGTTTGCATGTGCGGCGACAAATTTGTGTAGTGCTACTTATGTATTTGCTGTGCAACCGAGACACACAAACAAAAATAGAAACAAAAACAAAAACAGAAACAATACATAAATTCCATTTTAATGCGAAAATGTGGCAAAATTGAAGCGTTCAAATTGTGTTAACGTAGCGAAAGTTTCACGTGTTTCGCAGGAAATTGAGAAAATTTGAAAACAAAACTTTCGAAAAAAAATTAGTAACAAAATATGAAGGTAAGTAAGTAAGTAAGTACGTACATACAAAGTTGTATTTGGTTTAGTGGGACACGCGAACGCATAATGAAAAGAGTTAGAAAAATTAACTTTGTTTACGCGTACAATGATAGCTTATAAAAGGTAGCAGACATATTTCAAGGCTTAAAACGCCCTCATAGCTTGGCGATGAGGCAGCCAAACGTCTGTAGAGTGTATTATGAAGAAATTTAAAAAATAGTCTTAAAAAGTCAAAAAAAAAAAAATATTATTTTTGGTAAATGACAGTTCGTTATCATGACGGTCATTTAGGCTTATTAAATTTTTTATAAATTTACCGCAAAATCAAAAAAAAAAATTTTTTTTTTTAATTAAGTAAAACAAGTAAGGAAGCCTAAGTTCGAGTGGAATCGAACATTAGATACTCAGCTGTATGCTTTCATTGTTTGTTTGCGTTTGATGGAAACACGGTGTAGGTACTTTATATTAATTTTTATCAGTCATCCAACTAAGCTTATGAATATTATTCTTTGTGCAAAATTTCATCTCTTTATGAGTTACAGAGATGTCACGTTACAAATTCCCAAAGGGTGTTCCAGAAATATCTTTGTTAAAAAGTAGGCGTGGTCATAAACTGATTTCAATAAATTTTTGCGTGTCTATTAACACAAGTTATAAAAGTGTATAAACCAAGTTTCGTCATAATATCTCAGTTATTTGTCGAGTTATGGGCTCCGAAATTGTAGAACTCATGACACAAAATTTCAATGAATTATCTTTATATTTGACAAAGATATCGCTTAAAATGTTTTTATTAGGCCACTTTATAATACCCATATATAAAAGTGGGCGTGGTCGTCAACCGATTTCGCTAAAATTTTGAACATGTATTACTACAAGTAGTAGAAGTGTATACACCAAGTTTCGTCATAATATATCGATTATTTGTCGAGTTATGGGCTCAGAAATCTCGTATATTCCTGCTTCTAAAAGGAGGCGGTGCCACGCCCATTTTCCAAAATTTTGGTATTTTTTGTTATATGTCCATAGTTGGACACCTTCCATAAAATTTCAATGATATATCTTTATATTTGACAGAGATATCGCTTAAAATGTTTTTATTAGGTCACTTTATAAGACCCATATATAAAAGTGGGCGTGGTCGTCAACCGATTTTGGCAATTTTTCGTCAAAACATTTGCCTAAGTAAGTATATCACGCCTACCAAAATTCATCGATATATCTTCAACGGTTTCTGAGTTATGACTCATAAAACTTTCAATGTTTGCCCCTTAATAAGTGGGCGTGGCACCGCCCATTTTCCAAAATTTCACCATATTTCTTCATAAGGGCCTGAGCTCAATACGTGTGTGAAATTTTATCACTCTAGCTCTATTAGTGACTGAGATACAAAATTTCCGATTTTTACTATATAGGGGAGGTGGGCGTGGTCATGGTCCGATTTCGCCCATTTTCAATACCAACCGTCCCAGTCTCGATACCAACTTGCATTTCAAATTTCATCAAAATATCTCAATTTTTGAGCGAGTTAGAGTGTTTACAGACGGACGGACAGACGGACGGACGGACAGACGGACGAACGGACGGACGGACATGGCTCAATCGATTTCTCTTTTCACCCTGATCATTTTGATATATATAAGTCTATATCTATCTCGATTATTTCATTCTGTTACAATCCACCGTTAGGAAATCAAAACTATAATACTCTGTGTACTAGTACAGCTGAGTATAAAAATTTGGGTGACGGAGGAAATTAGCACCTAAATCAAGCATTCATTTTTGCATATTGAATTTTCGATCCGGTGGGTGCACATTGGTCCCAAATCCAAAATTTTTGGCATAAACCCAATTTTTAAACTTTTAAGTGATTAAAAAAGGCATGCATTTTCCAATAGTACATATACTATTGCACCTAAAAACCAGTTTAATTCAATACATCTGGCTACCATTAGTTTCTGACAAGCCATCAAAGTCAGCTCTTTCGCCACAATAATACTAAAGTTTTTTCGTATTTTTTTTTGCTGTGAACTTTTTAATATTGGAAAATTAAGCTTGATTGAAAACAAGTGCACATTTTTATGGATAACGTAGGAAAAAGTAAGTAGTATTTACTCTTACCAAGTTTTTCCATGTTTCTAAGTGTATTAGGGTAGCTTTGAAGTGCTTTGCGAAAGGTATATTATGTTAAAAAAAATTTATAATTTTTGTGTTTCGTAGACAAAAAGTTATATAACTACACAATTCTTCACAAAAGTAAAGACGCTATATTATTTAGTAAAGTGTATTTAATAAAGCCATGTAAAACTATTATTGCCGTTTATTGCCGTTTTTTTAAAATTCGATATTTTTCCAGTGAACTTCTATCTCAGCAATTCCGCGCTAATATAGTATGATGTCGCTGTCTTAACCACAAAAAGTGAGTTGCGGACGTTACTTATTATACTATTTCGTAATCCAGCTTCACGTACTCTAATCATTAGATTAGAATCTAATGTATGCATTATTCTACCCAGCGTCATCACTCACTCATATGCTCACACGCATTACACCGAGAGAAGGGAAACCTACGGCGGCTCAACTCACACGCAGTGTGAGCGGCTCTTTCCTACCTCACTCATTCAAAATGAATGAAGAAACAAGCAAAACTCTCAGCTGCGTTCTAGATGAGTGAGAAACGCAAATGGTCACTCATCAGCACGTCGTGAGGATGATATTCCTCACTCACTCACACATACTCTGAGTTTCTTCCTACCCAGCTATATAATAGTATTAACCCCGTGTGCGTCATTGGGTTCACTACAAATGTACCTTTTTTATGACCGTATGTTAAACGTCGTCGAAAATCATGAATCCGTTTCAAAAGAAATATTTCGATTTCTTCAATAGACCACAAAATAAAGTAAATTCAACATTCCGAAGAAAACCTGTATATGTTTTTTTTACCTGTGGTCTTTTATGTTCATTTTACAAATATTTTTTCTGAGGATACCCCAAGGGAAATTTGATGGCGAATAATTTTCTAACATATTTTAACCCTCTAGCGACCTAAGAAATACTATTTTTTTCAGACTTTCTAAAAAGGTTCAACATCACCTTTTCGTGAGGGTTTTTAAGTTCATTTTAAAAAGATTTCATGTGAGGAGACCCCTAATAGAATTTTCTGGCAAACCATTCTCGAGAACATTTTAACACTCCGGCTATCACACAAATGCTGTTTTAGTGCAGTTACTTTGGCAAAAGTGTACAAAACGAAATTTTGCCGTTTTTGTGCTTATAAAGGTATGTCAGCATAAAAGTAGACTACAAAATTTTGCAAAAAAAGTTAGAATATCAAAGCAGATTTTTTTCAAAAAAAATTGATTTCTCATTGGTTTGCATATTTACTCATTCATTTTTAGATTGTCACAATTAAGGTTTGCGACCAACCTTTTCACTGAGATGTAACAGATCGTTCGGTTTAATCGACGACTAACAAGTACTGTCAGTTAACATAGGTATGTAAGTGAAACAAAAGAAACACGAAAAGAATTTTGTAACCGTAAAAGATGCAAAAAAAAAAAAAATTGTCGAAAGAGAAACAAAAAATAGAAGTCCAAAAAAAAAAAACTAAAAACAGCAAAGAAAAAAGATATAAGGAACGGCGCATTTTTTGCGTCCCAATTTAATACCTAAAACAACGCTGTAGGTCGTAAATAATGATGAATGCCACACGTACTAAATCGTCCGTTTTTTCTTCTTCCTTGTTTGCTTCTTTACTGCAGAGAATCCAACATAAATTTGTTTATTTACATGCCATTGCCAATGTGTATGTAGGTAAGTAACTCAGTAACCAAAATGCGGCATATGCGAACGTGATAAAAGTTCAATCGGCACGCAATGCCACACACAGTCACATGCCATGCCATGCCATGTCAAGCTATTTGTGGTTCATTCACATTTTGCTGCGCTAGCATATAATGGCAACTGGTCCTAGGTGACCAGTGTATTCATGTAGCCATCTCTTACTTTTGTATGTATGTATGTATTTGCATATACACTATGATAGTGCCGATTTCAACAAATTTCGATGAAATTCAAAACCTCAAACTTATATAGTATCTACCGCCTTGCAAAAAGTGGAGTGGAGACTAATTTTGCAGCCTGCTTTTAGGCAATTGAGCTGGTTGCGGTAAATATTTGTTATTGATGTATTTTTTGTTGGTTTAATTTGTATGTACATTTTTTTTCTTGAATTTATATGCATTCAAGAGACGAGATAAAGTGTTTTATTTTCACTACCATATTTTAGCACGTAATATGTATTTGTTTTCTTTTCTTGTTGTTGTTGAGGAGTCATCTGCTTTCTCGTGGTATCACAATGGGCCTTCGTATTGGCCTAAGTGTGCCGCTATTTCGGCAGACACTTCAACCTAAATTAACCTAACGTATCTGTATCCCTAGTGAAATTTTCTCAATATTTTCAAATAATTCTCTAGAACACTTTAACAATGTAGCGACCACCGAATTGCTAATTTATGTGGACTCACTAAAAAAGGTGCCAAAACGATCGCGTCGTGAGGGAGCTAATGGATTAAAATACATACTAGAGTGACAGAAACTGTCGATAAAAGTACTAAAAATAGCGTATATATTTTTATTATTTTTATTCTTATTTTCTGTGCAGTTACTTTTGTTGTGGGCATTGTTTTTTTTTTTTTGTATTCTAACCTTTTCCTTTTCATTGTAATTATTGTACCTGTGTTGGAATGGAATGGGATGGAATGGAATAGAATGGAATTGTGATAGGGCGGTAAAACTTTGTCTTTTCCAAGTACTCGGGCATATCTGTCTCTTGTACTTAAAGCATAGATGGCCATCCCATAGGCACGCGTGCCAATTTTTTCTCTTCTGCTTTCACACGTACAGAAGATAAGCTTCACTGCTAACGCACACATATAAGCATTTTGTATGAACCAGTGATGCCGACACTACGGTTTTGTTGTGATCGTGCTCATTCGACGCGCTACTTTCAAGTAATCAGGTTGCTGCGAAAATTGTTTAACTTAAATTGGGAAACAGATTTCTTAGTAATTAGCAATGGGGAAAAGGGGGCAAAATGTTTGGTGTGTCATAGTGATATCGCCCGGGCGACCAAATTGGAATTGGAGCAAACAAGTTAAAACAGCCTCTTAGATGATTGCTTTAGCTCTTGCGAAACAATTGCGCCCGTATACCGACGACATATTTTTTAAAGACCTTTGTCAAGGCACATTAAAATGTTTTGGCAAATAAGGTCAAGAGTGTGCAGCCATATTTGACAGGATTTCTCATTCAAAACAAAAAATTTACTTATCGCACTATTTGCATTATAAAAAGTCCCTTCTACTTAAAATTCCCTTTTCCGCATAAATTGGAAATGTTGGCAACATTGTTTTGACGAGACGCGTGAGCGACTTATTCTCCTCATTCTCTCATCGCTTCATAAAATAGAATTGTTTGAATGTGATAGTTTTGGCCATCTATGACTTAAAGCTTTTAGAAAGGATCAGCATGTAGGGAAATGTTGGTATAGTGGATATCAGATACTTTCTTTCTAAATCTGGGAAGTTTTTCGAGTGGTAGGGAGCGTGTATCCGCCATTATCAGTACATCTCACACGAGAATGCGTAATCTTATAGCGTTTTCGATTCTGAACAAAAATGCTGCATTATTACAAGGCAACATTATCAACATGCGCCCTGTGCCCTAAGAAAATGTTGCACTTTTCATGTGATGTATGAAACAAATATAATGCAACCCCTTGTTCATATTAAAGGCAGAAAATGCTGCCCTGTGGTCGGGGAGAGTGCGACATTTTTTTCAATATAACAATCAACCCTGAAAAAATTTGTGGAATCTATGTGGAATAGAACAAAAAAATTGACAGCCCGATAAAAGTGCAGAATAAGTGCGACATTTTGGCCAGAATCGAAAACGCCATTAGTATAGCGAAAGACGTACAGATGCAGAGAAAATGCTCTATGCCATAGTCGTCCTTCTCCACACAAGATAGGCATAATCAGCTCTTGATGATGTATATGGTGGTCATTTTCTGTCCTCATGGATTATGTCCTATAAATAGTCCTACAAGCACCCGCAGCTCCTTCCCTCTCTGCTTGAGCAGGAATGTGGCTGCCTGCCTGTTTGGTTTTGGTAGATATCTAAGCTGAAATAATGAGAATTATTATATTAGACGGCGTCCCCCTAAACAATTTTAGGCAGTCTTTAGCAACAGGTGTGAAATATTTCGTAAATAATTAAGTACTCAATGGGGTGACCAATTTCCAAATAATCGCTGGGAGATCTGAGTAGATACAAAACAGAAATAAGGCCAACTTTCCTCTAAGAAGACTTAAGCATCACAAGTTTTATAGGAACTGGCAGGGGTAAATGTTATGCAATGTTGGAACGAGGAAAAACAAAACTAGAGCTGACAAATTGAATAACTAATGACCATGTGGACGAGTCAAATCACGATCATTTCATCGAATTATCTGTGGAGCCAAACGCGGCCCAAAAGCGCTCACGAGCTTCTTCAGGAACTTTATATCGAATTTCGAAAATGTTTACCGTATTTCGATGGTTACCGAGTTTACCGATTTTCAATTTCAGGAGATTTGTAGCAAACTGTGATATTCAGAAATATCTTTACCGAATTTCGGTCTTTAGGAACCTTTTAGCGGAATTCGATCATCAGGAATGTTTTTTATCGAATTTCGATATTCAGCAAATTGTACAGAAATTCTTTGTTCATGAACTTTTTATCGTATTACGATATTTCAATACTCTCTTCCAGAAATTTGTAGGGAATTTCGATCTTTAGGAACTTTGTACTGAATTTTTATATTCAAGAAATTTGTACCGAATTTCGATCTTCAATAACTGCATTCCTCTCTTCAGAAAATTTGTAGCGAATTTCATTTTTATGAATTTTATTACAAAATTTCAGTCTTCAAAAAATGTTTATCGAATTTTTGTTTTCAGGAAATTATAAGCAAATTTTTACCAAATTTTAGTATTCAGTACCGAATTCCTTTGTGCAGAAATATTGTACCGAAGTTCGGTTTTCAGGAACTTTAAGAATTTTGATCTTCAATAACTTCATACCAAATTCCTTTCTTCAATAAAATTGTACCGAATTTCTTTCTTCAGAAACAATGCACCGAAATGTGATCTTCGGAAATTTTTTTTACCCAATTTCAGTCTTCATAAAATTTGTACCGAATTTTGATCTTCATCAAATTTTTACCAAATTATATTTTTCATCAAATTTTTACCGAATTTTAGTCTTCAGTACCGAATTCCTTTGTGCAGAAATATTGTACCGCACTTTGGTTTTCAGGAACTTTAAGCACTTTGTACCGAATTTTGATATTAAAGAAATTTATACCAAATTCCTTTATTCAATAAAATTGTGCGCGAATTTCTTACTTCAGAAACATTATATCGAAATGCGATCTTCGGAAATTTTTTTTACCCAATTTCGGTCTTCATCAAATTTGTACCGAATTTTGATCTTCGGGAAATTTTTACCAGGATATGTGCCCGCAAGCTATGGCCTGCCAATGATTGCTGAGTATATAATATTATTTGCCATCTTATTCTAATTTCTTATCTATAATTTATATACATACATACATACAAATATTCTTATTAACTTTCTTTTTTCTCATTTTAATTTTCAGGTAATTAAATTAAGATATTTTCATTGCGCTTTCGAGCTAAGCTTATAATTTGCATTGCAATTTTTACGGTTCTACGCTTTTCAGAAGCCAAAAAGTACGCAAGAATATCACTAAAAACGATAAGATACTAGGGATACCAGCAAAATCTATGTTAAGGTACTAATAATATAGATAATAGATAAAATTAATCGTCGTATAAGTTAAACCCACGCCACTTGATTATTGTATTTCGGTGTGATTTGAATTTCAACCCTTCTTTGAATTTTTCTCAAAAAAGTAACCCTCCGACAAAACTTTTTTTCGTCCCTATAAGGCGAGACGGCCCAATATATATGTACATTAAGGTGGAGTGAAAACATATGGAGATTTTTTTGTTCTTCTTTTGAACGTACCAGCAATGAAAAGTTGCCTTTATACGAGTTAATGAACCCCACAAAATTTTATGGCGATAGGATGACGTTTTGAACTGCCTCCAGCCCCGCAAAGTTGAAAGCAATAAGCACGATCTGGTACAAATATGAAATTTTGAAAATTATAAAATCAAAAAACGAAGTATGAGGATTGATAAAGATGGCTAAGCTGAGCATTAAAGTGATTTTGTTTTTTGGAAAGAACAACCACAAAAGTTATTAAAGTTCAAAATTTATATTATGCATTTTTTAAATTGCAATTACTTAAAAACCACTGAATCGCTTTCAAATATTTTTACACCATTCCATAGGTATTTTGATTCCCTGGCTTTGGAACAAATTAAATATCCAAAAAAAATTTCACTCCTTAATATACATTTCGCAACCTAAATCATACAGTGGCACAACTCAAAATTTTTCGAAATCGGGTATCTTTCATAAATCAGTGCTCCGAATATATCTCTAACGACTGCGATAAAACCTTTTCCATCAGAGTCTTTTTTAACTGAAAAATAACTATTATACATGGCCTTGTCCCATATCATTGCCTGTAAAAAATAAAAAGTGTTTTGGCTCTGCTGAACATTTTTGAATTTTGAGTTGTGGCACTTTATGATTTAGGGTGCGATATGCAGGTCCCTTATGCACAACAAAAAAAATTCAAACAATATTTGTGTAAAGTAAAAATTGCACCATTCCAAATTTGCAAAACTCCAAAGTCATTGCTTTAAATTTTAATTTTGCTCGACTCATTCAACCATTCTCACGTCATTTCGTTCATTTCGTTTATTCGTGCGCTTGTTCGCTTAGTGTGCTGCAAATAGCGCAGCAGACGCCACTAGAGCAAATGACGCCATTACAATAGCCAGCGCAACGAAACGGAAACGGAAATGTTGGGAATTTCACAGCAAAGTAGACGCAAAAGCAAAGCGAAAGGCAAAGCAAACCGCAAAAGAAAAAATACAGACTTTTTGCGACTAAAAATGGAATGACCGAAAAATGCGCGAAATAGAATGAGATAAACAGACTTGCAAATAAACATATATGTAGATATGTACCCACCAAAAAATCTAAGCCTTATTTAAAAATTAAAACAGCAGATTTAGAGGCTTACGAAATAAGGCTTGAAAGTTATAAGGGTAGCAAATTTGTATGGCATAAGGCTTAAAATAAGGCTGAGTTTCTTGTGTTGATGTCATGAGGCCATAAGGAATACTCTCTCTCTCTCTCTGAGAGCACACCTTATACCAAAGGTTTATCCGGCATGCGAAATAAGGCCTAGATAAGTATTAGAAAGTTAGCAGCAAATAGAGTGAGTGCATAACAGAAGCAGCGCTGCTAGCGTACTCTTCTTTTAGACCTGATTTGTCAACAATAAGCAAAAGTTTTTTGCAGGGGATATATAAGAACATTCGAAGATATTCGTAAGCGAGCATATCTAGGCATGTGCCAATGCATTAGCAGGCTTAGTCTGACGCTGCCATGTCTCACTGTCTACGAGTATCTTTCGCAGCTGTGTGTGCCATTGCAATGGTGTCTATGCCCTGCAAAAAAATGTGCGATCAATACCGAAATAGATTTGTCCGCGATTGATCTCTTTCGAGAACAATCGGTCCACAATTAGTCCCAGATTGTTCCCGAACGGGTATAAATATAGATTAATCGTTTTTATTCCGAACGGGTACAAATCTAGATTCCTTAAATGTAGACATTTTACAAAAATATGCAATGTATTTAAAAAATTGTAGAACAACCGGTAAAACGAATTGAACACCCTTTTTTAATAACAATTTTAACAAAATGTTGCCTAAAATATCCTATGAAAAAATCCTTTACATTACGCTCATATAATGCATACTCAAAACTTACAATTTTTTAAATTTATTTATTCAGATTTTTTTACAAAAGTAAAACATTATATAATCTTTATTTAAATATGCATGAACATTTACAATTTTTTAAGGAAAAATTAGTAGGAAGAACAAAAAGGAGCACACCTCGAATTGGGAGAGAAGCTCGGCCATAAAACTCGTCAGAGTTATAATAGCGCCATTGTATTTTTATTATAAGGAAAAATCTACATTTGTACCCGTTCGTGCTGAAAGCGATTGATCTACATTTGTACCCGTTGGGGAGGAAAGCGATTAATCTACATTCGGACCCGTTCGGGATGAAAGCGATTGATCTACATTTCTACCCGTTCGGTATGTTAGTGATTAATCTACATTGGTATCCGTTCGGGTACACAAGTTGAACAATTAGTCTCTTCATAGGACATGCTCGAACAAATGCGATCAATTAACTCCATATAAAGGGATGTAAAATTGTATTAGTCGCATGCTCCCTTGCGATTGATCCCCGACACGTCCCGGATTAATCGCATTTTTTGCAGGGTGCTTTTGTAGTCTATATATGTATGTATGTATGTATCAGAGGCGGTCGCTTCATACAAGCCGAGAAGCCCGGCTTGCGTACACATTTTCGTACACATTTTCGTTCATTTCATACGAAATTCTTTAAAATCTGGTTATTTTACGTTTTAAATGTGTTTACTATTTAAGTTCTCAATAATATAGCCCCCACTGTAACATGCCCCTAAAAGCCTGCTAAGAAAATAGCGCAAATACACCATCAATCCACCTCACAATGTGTATTTTGTTTGTACAGCCAATCACAGCACAGTGAGCATGCTTCAACGTTTCCACACATTAGCTTTTACGTGGCTTTCAAAACAGAATAACATAGCCTATTTTCTCGCTTTCGCTAAGGAGAAACCAATTGCTTATTTTCAGACTTAAATTGAAAAAAAAAAACTAGCAAAGCACTTTTTTTATTTTTCCCATCAAATTTGTATGCGAATATGAAGCTGGCTTCGGCATTCAAAAGTTCAGTATTCACAGCCATATGCATATTTGATTTGATTTTCGTTTGCATGTAGGTACATACTTATGCACAAAATTTCTTACATCTGCATGTGCATGCAAACATAAATATCAAATACCAGATTATAAAAGGGTTGATTGTGATTTTTGGCGACTATTGGCACAATATCAAGATAATTTTAAAAAGCGGTGGAAATCAAATTGGACCTCAGTTTTTCAAACACTAAAGCACCCATTTTTTAGGCAGTAAGCAAATACACTTGCTACTGCTGAAATTTCCGTCGGTATAAGGAAACTAAAAATACATCTGCTTTCGTGTAAGATTTCCCTAGCGCACGTTTTTATACTTAAGAATTATGTAAATACGAAATTTTTTATTTTAAAAATGTTCAGAGTAAAATTGCAAAATCAAGAAAAAACAATTTTAATTTAAAAATGTTTATTTTTATTTAAGCACTATGAGATTTTGAAGGAAAAACTTTCGTTTTTATTCCATTAATTTTAATTTTTAATGTAAACATGTTTCTTTTTAAATCCTAAATACATTTTAATTTAAAAAATTTAATTTTTAATTTAAAAAATTTAATTTTTAATTTAAAAATTTTCATTTATAAAATAAAAATGACTTGGCTTAAAACGTGCATTATAAAAATAAAAATTTTATTTTTGATTCCTTTTCTCTGAGTATACAAACAAAAAAATGTGTATCAGGAAAACAAAAATAAAAAATACATATGAAAAAAAAAAAAAAAAAAATAAACGAGAAAAAACGATCTTCAAATACCCGAATTGTTCAAATGCCCGTACAAACATACGCGTAATAAACAAACAAACGAGCGTTCGAGCATTGAAAAGCATTTATTCGGGCCACTCGAAAATGTTAAAAAGAAATCGAGAACTCTAAATCAAAGTTAATAACGGAACGCAATCAGACTTTTAAATAATACAGCAAAGGAAATTACATAAATGGCTAATGGTTATGCTTCACACATAGGCTTGCCCAGGCAATTTATGCTATGTCCGCCACTGGTATGTATGCGTGTAATACAAAATAACTGACATGATTTCTGTGCTAAAACCAACGAATTCGCGGTCGCTTTGGCATGCTTCTACTTATAATCAAAAAAAGTAGGAATTATATACCGCCAACGAAGCAAAAATGGGCCACCATAAGCTGAGGAGGACACAAACACATTTGTACTACTCGAGGTGTTGCTTGTGCTATTTGCTTTATTTATGTCACAGTGCGGCATTCAAGTGCCACAAAGCGGCGCATACAAAGTTGGCCTAACTGCGAGTACGAATATAGGAATAGATATGGCACAACAAGAACAAAAGCAACAGCAACAACCAGAATAGCAACAACAACAAAAAGTACTACGACCACAACAAGATATTGCGACGTTGTTTGTACTTAAAGCGCCGCTAATGCATTGTACTTACTTATATTGTAGGTAGATGGGCATGAATAACTAAATGCTTATTTATATCACTACAGGCACCCTTAAATGTTTCCCACTATTAACTACATACATACATACATACGGGTTTAAGCGCTTGTTTTCGGTTGCTTAGCATGTACCTACGTGTACGAGGGTTGCTCGATATATTTTTAGCCTAATAATGAAAATGCGAATATTAATCATCAAATATGGTTTTATTGTTTTTCAAAGTATTCTCCAGCATGACTTATACACTTTTGCATGCGCTCAATCCAATTGTCCAAGCACTTTTTCCACTCCGATTGAGACACCTCCAAAACATGGTTTTTGAACGCTGAACAGCATCTTCTGGCGACGAAAATCGTTGACCACGCATTTTTTTCTTGATGATCGGGAATAATAAGAAGTCGTTGGGTGTCAAGTCAGGGCTGTACGGCGGATGACCCATCAATTCTCTTGAAGCACCGCGATCGTATTTTTGCAACATTTCTTTGCACCAATCCACACGAGCCTTTTTTTGAGCGGCAGTCAGATTGTGCGGGATCCAATGTTCTCTGGCACAACAGCCGTTTTTGGTCGAGCTTCACGAAATTGGTCTTTGAGCGAGCATCGGCCACGATTGAATTCATTATACCAATTTTTCACAGTAGGATAGGAGGGTGCTTCATCGCCATATAAAGATTTAAGTTCATCAATGCACTCTTGTCGTGATAATCCACGTCGAAAGTTGTGAAAAATGATCGCTCGAAAATGTTCACGGGTTAATTCCATTTTTTTGCCAAATCAAATTTTTCAAGTGACTGTAATCAACAAAAATAATGGTCATACGTCAAAAATTTTTGAGTACGATTATGCTAAAAAATGTCAGACTTTCCAATGGAAATGTCAGATTGCACCTGGCATCACTTTTTCATTATTAGGCTAAAAATATATAGAGCACCCCTCGTATCTACTTGCTTGTTGTAATGCTTTCACTTAGGCACTTTAATGCATGAAGATAGTAAGTTTTGTGGATATTTTTGGTGCAAATAGCGCATAATTTTATAAGTGAAAATAATGTTCCATTCGTTTATGTGAAAAGTTGTTACTGAGCTTGGACTTAAAAGGGTTTGTAGTGTATTTGCATCTTTATTTGGCGGTTTCTCGTCTGTGTTTTTAGATCATGTTTTCCATATCATAATTTAAGGTTTTTATGTTAAGTGGCAGTGAAAATTGAAGCAGACTTTGTATAGCTGACTTTTGGTACAGACTGTATTTTAAGAAACTCCTTGAGTACCTTAGACTTTAAAGGCACTTTAAAGGGATTAAAAAATTGCCATCAATATTCAAGAGGAGTATCGAAATGATAATATAAGTAACTTTTTTTCCCAACAGGATGAGGTGAGATCTGTATCGGTGATACATCTGAACTGGCTCTCCATAGGTTCGCTGCTGGGACTTCTAAAAGGCCGTTGTCTCATGGCCACTCATGCCTCTCGTATGGACCTTTACAAAAACGATTTCTTCGGCAGAGAGGTGGAAGAAATTTAAATTGTAGAGCACTATACATATATGCCACTACTCTGCACTATCTTTGGCCAGATATCGCTCCTTTCATAGACACTTCTTCGAGTATCTGGCCGAGTTGGAAAATGCAAAGATACTAGATCTTCTACTCCTCATCAGGCAAAGGCGTTGGTTTAGCTTCACGAGCATCTAATCTCAACTTATTTTAAATTTTTTTCCGAAAAGATTTTTAAAGGGATTTAGAAAGCTAGGGCTGCCTTGTGGTATAACAACGGGCTAATTCAGCCTAAGTATGTCCAGCTTTCATGAATTGCGGAAACAGCCACCTCAACCTAACCAAACCTAGTTTTTTCGTTCGATATATAAAAAACTAATACGAAACTGTTTGGCAAGAAAGGGGAACTATACAACGGGGC
Organism: Urophora cardui; assembly: GCA_960531455.1. Lineage (NCBI taxonomy): Eukaryota > Metazoa > Arthropoda > Insecta > Diptera > Tephritidae > Urophora > Urophora cardui. The sequence continues at coordinate 127,888,810 of OY482673.1, forward strand.
GAGTCCTTCTAGTCATAACTTCCCCTGTCATCTCGAATGAGTGATGGTAGCCACGCCGCCTTATGACATCCGACCCTCCTCTACTAAGAATGATTTTCTCCGCATATATTGTTTTTTTTTTTTTTTTTTGGAAGGCAATGTACTTATTTTTTCGGGAAGGTATCTGGCAACCCTATTAAAGGTAGGTGTCCCGCATTGATGCATCATAAAGTTGGCCGCCTTACTCTACTTGGAACTGGCTCTTGATGTGGAACAGGTTGGATGACCAAGAGGAAATCATTGCAATCCAATTAGGTCGCTGTGGTGCAGTGGGTAGAGTGCTCGCCTGCTATGCCAGAGGTCTCGGATTCAAACCACAGTCCGAGCAACACACCAAAAAAGTTTTTCTAATTAGTAAAAATCCAATTATTGGGTTTTTTAAGAGCAGCGGTCACCTCTCGGCAGTGGCGGCATACCCTCCGAGTGCATTTCTGCCATTAAAAAGTTTCTCACAAAAAATGCATTCGCCGTTCGGAGCCGGCACAAAACTGTAGGTCCACCCAATTCGTAGGAAAAACAAAAAGGAGCACACCTCGAATTGGGAGAGAAGCTCTGCTATAAAACTCGTTAGAGTTATAATAACGCCATTGTATTATATTATTATTAGTACTACGGGCTAAAGCTGGCAGGTACAGCTCCACCCTCCATTCAATACCTTCCAGTAGTGTGCAAACATGGGGCGATGGTGTCCAGCCCGAGAGGAGTTACGCCATCACCAATACCGCTTCTCCGCTACCATATGCCTAGTACTGCTATCCTCTCATCCACGCCAGTCGCCCTCTGCTACTACGACCGCTCTCAGCCGCTCTAAGAAACCTGTATCCGTTGCCGCTCAATCTCCTTCGAGAATCTTTGATACCAGTTGCTGTCAGCCACCCAGACATCCACGTCTACAAACCTCTCTTTCTCTCTTTCCACCATCTCACTATCTCGTTACGGAAGACTGCTGCCCTTTCTCCACCTCAGCGGTGTGTGTGTGTGGGTATGTGTGCTCGATCTTAACACAATTATCGTGTTCTTATTCAGTGGGGGTTTTTGGGACCATCTCTGCTCGACCATGAATAGACTCAGCACTACATCAGCCTTCGACTAAATCCACCTCATACATTTTCCAATCGTTATAGAATCATTAACTAATTCTAGACGATTTGGCCCGAGTCCTATTAAGCTCGCCAGTCTTTTCTGTTTCGTGCTGAATGGCGCCAATTGGAAATACCAAAAGGAGGATGGGTTAGTCTTATCTGATCTTCACAGCGCAGTGGCGGTCTCGCTTGCTTTTTGTTATTGTTTATTGTTATTGTTGTTATAACTAACTAATTGTTTTTAAGTCCATCACATAATACAAAGCTTAATGTAGTCATATTGTTATGGTATGATTAGGGGATATTAACAGCTCTATCGTAATTCCCAGTCTAAAAATATACACTTTCTAGAAAATTTTTTAGTTTACTAGCCGTTGTGGTATAAAAAAAATAAACATCTACGCTTAATACCATTAACTACTCAATGAAAAAGCTCCTTAAGCTTTTAACTTTCCTCCTTCTTCTTCTTTTTCTTCTCCTTTCTTTTTCTTCTTTGTTCAAAACGCCCTAGCCACTTACCATCCAATGAAAAAAAAATGTGCTAAGAAAAGATTTTAAACATACACGTGTGTGTACATAAGTGTGTGCGTGTGTGCTTACGATATGTGCATTATCTAGCCATTTGCAATTATTTTCAATTTTCGCCATTATCTAACCACTTTGGAGTGATTGCCAACGCTACTGCTACTGCTGTTGCTGCTACTGCTGTTCTTACTGCTGTCCTTACTGCTTTTATTCCCTCGTTCACTATAAACTTTTTTTTTGGCGCCGCCTTTTTTTTGCAGCTGTCACTAGAAATGTTTATCAGCTTCGCCGCAAAATGCAATTAAAACCATCAAATCCAACGTACGTATTTTACAAAGCAATTTAGAGCCGAAAAGCACACACTTATGTGCAGCTTATGTACTGGTATGTATGTATAATTATTTGTTGGCTGTCCTGCAAAAAATGCGATTAATCCGGGACGTGTCCGGGATCAATCGCAAGGGAGCATGCGACTAATACAATTTTACATCCCTTTATATGGAGTGAATTGATCGCATTTGTTCGAGCATGTCCTATGAAGAGACTAATTGTTCAACTTGTATACCCGAACGGGTACCAATGTAGATTAATCACTAACATACCGAACGGGTACAAATGTAGATCAATCACTAACATATCGAACGGGTACAAATGTAGATCAATCGCTTTCATCCCCAACGGGTACAAATGTAGATCAATCGCTTTCAGCACGAACGGGTACAAATGTAGATTTTTCCTTAAAAACTTGTAAATGTTCATGCATATTTAAATAATGTTTTACTTTTGTAAAAAAAATCTCAATAAATAAATTTAAAAATTGTAAGATTTGAGTATGCATTATATGAGCGTAATATAAAGGATTTTTTCATAGGATATTTTAGGCAACATTTTGTTATTAAAAAAGGGTGTTCAATTCATTTTACCGGTTGTCTACAGTTTTTTAAATACATTGCATATTTTTGTAAAATGTCTACATTTAAGGAATCTAGATTTGTACCCGTTCGGAATGAAAGCGATTAATCTACATTTATACCGTTAGGGAACAATTGGTCTACAATTAGTCTACATTTATACCCGTTCGGGAACAATCGGGTACTAATTGTGGACCGATTGTTCTCGAAAGAGATCAATCGAGGACAAATCTCTTTCGGGATTGATCGCACATTTTTTTGCAGGGTGCCTTCTTGTTGTCTATGTGTACACAATGCACACTGCATTCCTTTTTTGTTGCATACTTTTTGGCACAATCAACTTTTATACATTCGCAATTTCAACCCTCAACTCTAGCGTCACCTCCTTAGTGATTTTTATTTTTTTTTTTTTTTAATTTTTTTATTCCATTTCTTTTCTTGTTTTCTATCTCCTTTTTCCTTTCTTCACATCAATGCACGTCGTCTGCCAAATTTTATGTCCAACACAAGACGCCTCTGTGCTCTGCTGCTGTGTGCCGTGTATTATCCCGTCCTGCCCTAGCACTTATGACCGTTTGCACGTCCTGCCAGCCCCTTTTTATTTATTTGTTGCGCGCTTGTTGCTTTTTTGTATACTTTTAGGCGCTTAAATTGTATTTTCGTGTTTTCAAGCCAGTTTTATGGCTACTCGCACACACACACACGCAGAGTAGGTACTCACCATTCAGTACCTATTTCAGCATGTATTTGTGGTGTTAATTTATGGTCTTGTTGGCAATACGTTACTTTTTACAATTCACAATTTACAATCTACAATTTCTTTTATGCAATTTCCCCGGATGAGGAACTACTAAAAGTACTAAAAGTTTCGTGTTGGACTTTTGATATTGTAAAAGCAAGCCTTTGCTTCTCTCCATTGCGCTCGCTCTAGGTGTGGAAACGCTTAAACGCTTGAATTGCGTAAATTTTATGGCCAAGAATTATGAGTGCCACTAATAAAGGTGCTGTATCTTATACAATTTTTGGCCAAGAGCGCTAAAACTTGAGTTGCGCTTATTTTGTATATATTTGTGTGTGTTTGTGTGTGTGTGCTTTTATGGCTACATTTTTATGGCGCTTAACTCTTGCCGTTGAAAACTTAACCCTAAAAAGATAATCTGCGTCAAAATTACGCATCCCCTTTCGAATTATTGTTCTCACTCCCACAATTATGTGAATACGTCGCTGAACGTTATATACATATATTTCAGTTGTGCTGCATATCTATTACGTAGCACATAATTTTCTGTGGTAAGTTTTGTAAATTTCCCAACATGAGGGGTCAGTGAGTCAAAATTACGCATGATTATCTTTACCGTGACTTTCAGGAAGCATTTCTCACGTTTTACATAAGGACAAGGATGAATTTCATTCATCAGAACATTATACTGAAGAGCCAGTATAATAAAAAAATATATGTGTTGTATTGTGGTAGCTGTCGGGAAGTGGGTAAAGTGTTCGCCTACCATACCATGGGTCGCGGGTTCAACCCCCGGCCGACCCAACACCAAAATTTAATTTAATTAATTTTCTAATTAAAAGTCAATTATTATGGTTTTAAAATATCGGTCACCTATCGGTTGTGGACGGCATATCCTCCGAGTGTAATTCTGCCATGAAAAAGCTTCTAACAAAAATGCATTCGCCATTAGGAGTCGGCATAAAACTGTAGGCCCACCCAATTAGTAGGAAAACCCCAAATTAAGGAGCACGCTTCGAATTAGGAAAGAAGTTCGACATTAAAACTCGTTAGAGCCAGTGTATCATATTATGTTATGTATTTCACGTAATTCTTCTTTTTAATCAGAGCGTAACGGTCTAGACGAGTTTAGCCGAGTCCAAAAAAGCGCACCAGTCGTGTCAGTTCTGTGCTCCCTAGCGCCAATCCTAGCAGGACGTTCGGTCTTCGCCTGATCTTCTCAAAGCAGAGGAGGTGTCCCTTTTCTTCTTTTGTACATACTGCCCTTCAAAAAAAGGCGAAAGGCAATGGGTCATGCAATAAGTGCAAAAATGCTATATGTCGGGAGGACAATATTTGATATGTTCCAAAATTGTGTTTGACCGACCTTGATAAAAAAATTTTCATTTGTTTTTCTTAATCGATTTCCAGTTCATTTAGATTGTAAGTAAAAAAGGTCTGATTTTTGCAGCAAAGTTATTCAAAAAGGGGCGGGAAATGGGTGTTTTCTAATTTCAGGAGAAAACTGAAGAAGTTCTTTTGGTTTAGTTTTTTTATAGTAAACAAATTAAATATATTTTATTTATAATGTTTACATTTATTTTACATATCTATAATAAAGTTTGTGCAAGTTCAGGGCAAATTTGTAAATAAACTGTGAAGATATAGCTGAAAACCCCATCATGCGTCAATTTTACGCATGATTATCTTTAACGTATGTAAAAATATGATTATCTAACTAGGGTTAAGTCGAATAAATTTGAAAGACTTTGAGAGATATAAAAAACACCCTAAAAAAACAAAAAAAAAACACTAAAAAATGAAAGCCAAAAGTAAGCACTAAAACACTTGTGCAAGGCTTAAACGGCGAGTGGTGTCTTAAAGTTTTTTTTTTGTTTTTATTTTATTTTTTCCGTAATCTCAAACGTGTTCCTATAGCAGTGTTACATAACTGTGGCCATCGTAATTGCTCATATATCAACTTTATGTGTTTTACACATGCAATATGCGGATTATAAAGTATGGTGTTTTTGTTCTTGTTTTTGTTTGAGGTACGATAAAGCAGCACAGGAAATGTTAGTATTATGCAAGGCTTTTAAAAGTTAATTGCTTTGAAGGGGTTGTTTTTTTTTTTTTTTTTAATTTTATTATTGGTAATTATATTGGTTACTTTATTGAGCCAATGATCTGGAAAGGGTTTTGGTCGGTGCTAAGAAAATATAGAACATTTCCTAGCAAGGATCAACACCTATTTTTGAGTTTGTTTAGAGTAGATCAGGGATTATCACACTAATATTTTCAAGCATTGTGCATGTGTTAAAAGCACAAAAGCTCTAAAATTGTTAAATTGAAAATAGATAGTATTTTTATTTTTAACTTCATAAAAAAAATCACAAAAAAATTTAATAAAAAAATATGAGACGAAGTGCAAAATCATGATTCCTAATAAAAATATTACGTAAACAAATCCAAATAAAAAACCACCCAACACACAATCATTTACAACAGGCCTGCTCAACGCTCTCATATTGAAAGTACAAAACTTAATACATCTACAAATTTTTTATATGCTATGAAAAATTTTTTGCTCCTTAAATTTTTTTATGAATTTCTTTAAAATATTATTTTAGAATTTATTCTCAAATAGAAGTATCACATACAAACAAATTTTTTTTATTTTTTATATGAAAATTTTATGAATAAAAATTTTTTACAGTGCTTCATTGAACAATTTTTTGCTCATTTAAATTTTTTTATGAATTCCAATAAATTAAAATTTTAGAATTTATTTTCAAATAGAAGTATCACATATCGTCGTACCATACGAAAACTAACATCAGATTTTTTGTGGCTGACGAAAAGTAAAAAGTTCAAGTTTTGGCCGACGAAAAGTAATAAAATCGAGTTTTGGCTGACGAAAAGTAATAAAATCAACTTTTGGCTGACGAAAACTATAAATTTCGTATAAACAACAACAATTTTAATGTAAAAACACTATATAATTACTGATACTTTTCGTCAGCCAAAAGTCGATTTTATTACTTTTCGTCAGCCAAAACTCGATTTTATTACTTTTCGTCGGCCAAAAGTCAAATGTTCTACTTTTCGTACAGAATTTTTTTATTGATAGCTTTAAATATGTTAGTTTTCGTATGGTACGACGATATGTACATACAAATTTTTTTTTTTATATGAAAATTTGTTGTATACAAATTTTTTACAGTGCTTTCATTTTTTGAATTTTTTTTCATTACACATTTGTTAGTGTAAATTTCAATTTCTTACGACCTTTGCTGTGCACATAAAATATGAATCATAGGCACATACTACATACATATAAAATTTTTTTTATATCTGAGTGCTTATGGCAGTGCAAAGAAAATTTAATTTCTATATTTGAAGTGAAAATGTGTATCTGTGCCTATGATTCGGAACAAAACAAAAACAATTGTGCTTTGAGTGCATATGAGCTGAGCAGCCCTGATTTACAAGCATTCAGAGACTTCTCGAGCAACACATCCTGCTTGCTCAGTGCTGACTGAACGGAAATTTACAAAATTTCTGCGCGTGAACGAAGTGCTTTGTCTTGTCGGTGTGTGGCTGTCGGTGTGAAAGCTCTAAAAAGCTCACCCGCGCGCGGATAGGATTTGCAAATCACTGGAGTAGATAGTACGGTGCAGAAGCATAGGAAATGTTAGCTTTTCAAAATTAATTGCTTGGAATGAGTTTTTTTTTTTTTTTATTAAAACTTAAGCGAAGAGGAAAACGATGAAGTTGGGAGAAAATAATCTACTGCGTCACCTTCTTCACAGCTAATCAATGTAACTAAATTGAAAGCTCTGGTTTTGTTCAACGCTTAGAAAGTATAGAACATTGCTTAGCGAAGCGCAACACCTATTTTTGGGCTTAGCTAGAGTAGATAGTATTGCTGTTGGCAACTTCCATTAAAAGAGCAAAACCGTAAGGTGCTCCAATCTGGAATATCAATAAATGAGCTCAGCTTTATAGATGATAGTTATGGGTAGGCCGGGTTTGTGGCTTAGGTAAAGTAATTGAAGTAGCGGGCTACCGCCATATGAATCCAATAGAGAGATTAACCATTAACGAGCTTAAAACTAAGAGAACAACGAAAGAAAACGAAGGGGAAAAGAGAAAGAGGGTGAAATGAAATGTAGGAAAGGGTAGAGAGAGAGGCAGATAGAGAGAGAGAGAAGGAAATAAACTAAGAAATATCAGTCACATATCGTAGAAAATGAATTTCGTTTCTTCAAAACTAATCAATGAAACAAACTCAAAGCACTGCAGGATTTTGGGAACAGCCTCAGAAGAGCTCTGCTATGGACCCGTAAATGAAATTTAGCTACTTGCTAGCCAATCGGGCTATACATTGTGCTATACATAAATTTGCTCACATTCCTTTGGTTGGCAACCTCTTCACTGAGTCACTGGGTGACCAACCTTGCTTTAATCCATTAAATAACTGGAGTTTTGAAGCAAATTTCTAAAACGTAGTAGTAGTAGTCACAAAAAAAATGTGGCAGGCAATGACACTCTAGTCCCTAAAGAAAATATTTTTATTTGATAACTAAAAAATTAATAAAACTTTTAACAACTTGCACACTTTCAAGGACATACCGCTGAAAAAAAAATATCGCAGTATCCCCCAAAAAAAAACTTCAATAAAACAAATATTTATTTTTTTTTTTTTAACTTATTACAACATCAGATATCCATATCAGTTTCAATATTGTTTACGCCATTTCTCTCGGTACCCACTGCTGCCTCCCTGCGCTTTGCCGCTTACTCTTGTTTCTGCTATTTTTTTAGCACTTCAAAAATACATTTTCGTTTTCGTTTCATGCGAATACTTTTCACTGTTTTTTCGTTAGTAATTTGAAACTTTGCGTTAAGTGGAATGAAAAGTAAACGAAAAACCAAAACAAAAAAACAAAAACAGTAAAAACAATAAAAATTTGTTCACACTCCTCAACATGAGCCATAAAAATGTTCAGCAGCACAGCTTTTACAAAGTTGGCAACGCAGCCGTAATAAAAAAAAAACATTTAGAGTTGAAGACTAAAGCGAGTAATCAACTGTGGAGTTGAGGATTTAAAGAATTTCAATAAAAAAAACAAATTTCAAGTGCATTTGGCAAAGGAAGAAAAATGAGGTGGATTTCAATTGTGAAGTGGCGTTAAGTGTAGAGCGTTGAAGAGCAGCAGAGTTTAATCGGTATTTTCCAGTATTAATTTTGTAAGATTTTTGTATGAAATTCATTGTACGTATATTTATTTAGGTAAGCATGAATATAGCTTATCTGCTCTTGGTATGTAGTAGAATTTTTTTAAATTTTCAAAATATTGAGTTAAAAATTTCAAAGACCTCTTAAAATTGCCCAATATTGCAGAACTTTAAAATTTTGAGTCTCCAAAAATTTCAAAAGTCTCCAAAAATATCAAAAGTTTCCAAAAATCTCAAATAGTCCCCAAAGTAATTCGAGTTGGTTAAAAAGTGCAAATACAAAAAAATATCCCGAATAAAATATTATTATAAAATTTTAAATATAATTTCACAGCTTTCGCATTTCAAAAAAATTACCAAAATCTTAATTATGCTGGAGAGCTTAATTGCCTGGCCAACTAATTTTTTTTTAATTTTCACAGTATTATAGGTCTCCAAAATTTCAAATGCGGCTAAAAATTGCTAAATATTGGGAATCTTTAAAATTCTGAAAGTCTACAAAAATTTCAAAAGCCTCCAAAAAGTATAAGAAATCTTTAAAGTAATGCTAGTTGCTTCCAAAGTGCAAATACAAAACAATAACGCGAATATTTTGAAAATTTTATATGTAATTTCACAGTTTTCGCTTTTCAAAAAATCTTCAAAATCTTAATTATGCTGTAGAGCTTAATTGACCGACCGGCTATTTTTTTTTTTTAATTTTCACAGTATTCTAAGTCTTCAAGCTTTCAAAGATGGCTAAATATTGCTAAATATTGTGAATCCTTAAAATTTTGAAAGTCTACAAAAATTCCAAAAGTCTTCAAAAAGTACAAAAAAATCTCCAAAGTAATGAAAGTTCCTTAAAAAGTGCAGGTACAAAACAATAACTCGAATATTTTGAAACTTATAATTTCGCAGTTTTCGCATTTCGAAAACTATGTGAAATATTAATTACGTGGGAGAGTTTAATTGGCGGCGAATTTCTCTTTTAATTTACAATAATTTTATAAAATATTTGTAAGCTATTTTGTTTTATTCTATTTGCATTAATATTCTTTCCATTCATTTCCTTTTGTCCTTGCACAATTCAATCACGTCATGACCGCGGACTTGTGCATCACTCATACGCCATGTAGTACCATACCGCATGCAAAGCTTGTACTATATCTGCTCTTATACCATGTCTCCACATAACGTGTTTCGCTCTTTTTTCTGCATTTTCTCTCTCAATCTTGTTTCGACACGGAAACCAGTGCCGAAGCTCGCTAATTTATATACAAATTTCTGAGAGCGAGTGAAGATTGAAACACTGTTTCATTCTGAATCATCTTGCCAACCTCGATGATATCGATGTCTTCTCTAATTTCGTATCGAAAATCTATCGAAATCTCACACAGACCAAAACAAAAACGCAAAACATAAGCAAACATACAAACATTTAAGAAGAGCAAGAAAGAGAAATGTTAAACTGAATCACGATCAGCCACGTGGAGACGGGTTATTTAGCGAGATGTTTTGCTAGATGTTTTGTTGGTGAAACAAGTTATGTGGAGACGGGCTTTTACGCTACGCAGTTAAATATTTAATTTCATTTTGCTGTTAAGTCATGTCGAAAAGTTTCGCGTACAATCTCTCACTTTGCATTTGCTTGGTGGCGTGGCATTGAGACTGCCCTTTGTTTCACCATGACTGCTGGTTGTAGTCGCGCCATGTTGGCTTGTGGTTTTAGCCATATTAGGCCAAATATATTTTTACGTTTGTATGTGCATGGAAACTGTTTCAAGTTTAAATATGAAATTCGCCAAAACCAGAGCAAAAAAAAAAAAGAGATTGAAACATATTTTTGGTGCTGCAACTTTGCTTTTTTCTTTTTTTTTTAGCTAAAACACAACCGAACAAACTGAAACTCGTTACTATTTTTACTATTGTTATAGCCATTTTGTCATGCTGTCACTTCCGTATCTGTTTCAATTTTCATCAGCATATAAATGAGCTTGTAGCTAAAGCCTTTTTTGTGGTTGGTCTCTTGAAGCAACAGCACACATACAAATACATACATATGCATATACAGCGGCTCGTTGAAACTCATAAGCAGCTCGTCCATTTCTATAAAATGTCATCATATTTGGTTTTTAAGATATTCGAAAAACTTGCTTTCTACTTTGGTTCTGCTTCCTCTTGCAAGTTTTTACTGCCCCTTTTCACCCCTTCTTCCTCTAACTGCTTGTTTAGCATTAAATAAATATTAAGTTTTGCAAAACTGAAGCTTCCTGCTCTCCTTAACCTCAATTTTGCATATCTCGCTTGTTGAAAAGTTTTTGTCGCACATTCTTGGGTCAACGCAGGAAGTTTTGTTTTAATTTGTATAACCAGTTACAGAAACGTGTTATATTGGGTATAAAAAGGGACTATTATGCACAATACATGGAACTCTCCACATTCTGTACATTCGAAAATTTTGTTAATATATGTAATTGAAATAGATTTTTAAATAACTATTTAAACAACTATTTGAAAAATTAGACAAAACACTCTCCAAATTGAACGTCTCCAAAATTTTAAAAACCTCAAACCAATTGAAAATCTGTATCATATTAAAAATACGCAAAATTCTCAAAGTCTCCAAAAGTATTAAAAGTCCCAAGGTTTTTAAAGTTGCTTAAAAAGTGAAAATATAAAAAAGTACGCTAAAATTTTGAAAATTTTATGGCTTCAAAAGTTTTAGCATTTTTATGAACAATTTTTAAACACAAATAGTTTTATTTAGGCCAGTGAGTGACGCATATTCTAAAAAATGTTAATAAACCCTGAAAATCTGAATATATTGAAAGTCTACAATATTGCAAATCTTTAATTTTTGTATGAAATTATTAAAAATATGCAAAATGTTGAGTCTCCAAAAGTATTTAAGGTCTCCAAAATGTTAATAGTCGCTTCAGAAGTGCAAATATCAAAATTACGCTAAAATTTTGATAATTTTATGACTTCAAAAGTTTTAGCATTTTGAAGATTCCCATAAATTCTTATTATGAATAATTTTTAAACACAAATTGAATTGAAATAGAAATCGGTTTAGTTAGGCCAGTGAGTGACGTATATTCTCAAAAATTTTAATAAACCTGAAAATCTGAAAATTTTGAAAGTCTCCAATATAGCAAAACTTCAATTTTCATTTAAAATTTTTGAAATTTGGAAAATAAATAAAAATATATTGAAAAGTTTGTTTACGAGGCGAGGCTCTGTCTTGGCTAAATACAAGCACATCTCACAACTGGATATATAATACATATTTTTACTTGAAATTTGTACTTAACATATGTAAGTACTCTTCTGAAAATAATATTTCTTTTTCTTGCCCTTTCTTTACTGCCCTAACAGTTGCTTTCCTTTGTCTTCTCCATCTTTCCGCTGTCGCTTCTTCGCCCTCCAACACTTTTGCATATCATTGCGGAACCTTTGGCTGCCGCAGCAAAAATGTCATCGAAAAGTTTAAAATTATTTTGGCAGCAATCTTGTATCAAACTTGCATAGCAACGTCGTACATAGTTGCCACATTGGTCGTCAGTGGTGAGTATGTATGTATGTGTGTCACCCATACGTACACCTTCATTCTCAAGCGCAACCATTTTTGCTTTACGTGTCATCTAACTACTTTTGAACACTTGGAAGTTTTGTCTTCTTGTATTCGCCTTCTTCGAAACTTCCGTCTTAATTTGTGCGAATGCAACTTTCTTGAACGGACGGACAGGGCTTGCCCATACGTTCGTACATGTTTTTGTTTGGCACTCACCAACCATCCGCCTTCGACACGCTAGTGAGCCCGTTAGTTTGCAAGTTTGTGGATATTCTGCATGTAATTTCAAAAACTTTTGCTTTCAACTTTCAACAATTTTATTTTATATGCGCTTATGTGACAGCATTAAGGCTTACATGTACATATGTAAGTGTCTAAGCAGATATACATACGTCTATTTAACGTATATATTAAAATTTAAGTCAAAAAGGTGGCAGCACTGTATGGTATAGTTGCAAAGAGTATAACACCGCTGCTCTAATATGCGACAAATTTTTTTCGCGTGCATACAAAAGAATATTGTTAGAATGTTTATTAGTAAAACCCCGAAACTCTTTAAAAATAAGAAAAAAAGAGTTGCCACTGCTGAGAATACAAACACAGAAAATGTCTTTCGTCAAATTTTGAATTTAAAATGTATAATATTTCATGGAGACTTTTAATGCACAAAGAAAAATTCGTAGAGTTGCCATATCGATTAAAAGTATAAGGAGTTGCGGATAATACAAAAAATATGGTTCGTCAAAATTTGAATTTAAAATATATATATTTCATGGAGATGCCACTTGTTACAAAAGTGCGATGTAGTGCGATGGTAATTTCAGTCAAATAATAATAACCTTATTTTGTTGACATTTTTTTTTTGCGTACAAGTGATTATTTAAAGGGAGTTGCCATTTTACTCAAAGTACTGATTTTATAAAAAAATATGTTTTTTCAAACGTTTTTCACTACAGTGAGAAATGCTCTTAAAAGCCAAAAGATGCAAAATTATATTACTTCCACGTGTTTGTTAAGTATTGAAAGACTTCAAAATTTCAAAGACTGCTAAAAATTGCTAAATATCGAAAATCTTTAAAATTCGAAAATTCTCCAAAAATATCAAAATTCTCCAAATATCTGGAAAAATCTCCAAAGTAATGGAAGTTGCTTACAAAGCGCAACGTCTGTAAGTAGCGCCTCTTTCCACCCAAACATTTCAAACTTATTTGTTAGTAAACTCATTAATTTGGCGCCGAAAACTTTAGCTTACAAATTAAATTCCTCTAATCTGCACAAATAATGTCTTAAGTGGATGGTGTTGCTATTTTTGTGCAAGCAAAAGTATTTGTTGAATTGAAGTTTTGAGTGGGAGTGGGTGCGATGCAGTAAAAGGCCAATCAAGAAAATTGGGCTGTGTGGATGCATTAATTGGAAAAGCTGAAAATTTGGCATGCAGTAAGAAAGGACAACAAACAAATATTCCTAAAAGGGATGATAGTGAAGAACCAAATTGGTGCTACCCACACCCAGTTAACGTTTTTATATATATCGACGGCTCGTAACAGGACAGCACAGCTGGAGGAGGGTGGAGTCTTCTCGCAAGACTTGGATATAGACGTATCTCTTCGTCTACCAGATCATTCCAGCGTTTACCAGGCTGAAGTTTTAGCTAAAATGGCAGCTGTTTACCACTTGAAACATGAACCGATACACAAGTATTAATTTATCTTCAGCGACAGCCAAGCAGCAATTTAATATCTTGGCTCCCACTCGTTCAACTCGGAACTACTTAACACTAGACTGTTGCCGAACTCTACATGCTGAGAGCAGAGGCGGTCGCTTCATACAAGCCGAGAAGCCCGGCTTGCGTACACATTTTCGTTCATTTCATACGAAATTCTTTCAAATCTGGTTATTTTACGTTTTAAATGTGTTTACTATTTAAGTTCTCAATAATATAGCCCCCACTGTAACATGCCCTAAAAGCCTTCTAAGAAAATAGCGCAAATACACCACCAATCCACCTCACAATGTGTATTTTGTTTGTACAGCCAATCACAGCACACTGAGCATGCTTCAACGTTTCCACACATTAGCTTTTACGTGGCTTTCGAAACAGAATAATGCCTCAGACACACATGTGGTAGAAATATTATAATATCAATACTATGATTTGGCTTTACTATGAAAATTTTCAATTAAACTACAATATGAGAGTGACACATATGTGGTATAGATCGCAATATTTCTACTATACTACGATGTGTGTCTCTAGCATAACATAGCTTGTTTTCTCGCTTTCGCTAAGGAGAAACCAATTGCTTATTTTCAGACTTAAATTGAAAAAAACTAGCAAAACACTTTTTTTATTTTTCACATCAAATTTGTATGCGAATATGAAGCTGGCTTCGGCATTCAAAAGCTCAGTATTCACAGCCATATGCATATTTGATTTGATTTTCGTTTGCATGTAGGTACATACCTATGCACATAATTTCTTACATCTGCATGTGCATACAAACATAAATATCAAATACCAGATTATAAAAGGGTTGATTGTGATTTTTGGCGACTATTGGCACAATATCAAGATAATTTTAAAAAGCGGTGGAAATCAAATTGGACCTCAGTTTTTCAAACACTAAAGCACCCATTTTTTAGGCAATAAGCAAATACACTTGCTACTGCTGAAATTTCCGTCGGTATAAGGAAACTAAAAATACCTCTCCGCATGCGTGTTAGATTTCCCTAGCGCACGTTTTTATATTTAAGAATTATGTAAATACGAAATTTTTTATTTTAAAAATGTTCAGAATAAAATTGCAAAATCAAGAAAAAACAATTTTAATTTAAAAATGTTTATTTTTATTTTAAGCACTATGAGATTTTGAAGGAAAAACTTTCGTTTTTATTCCATTAATTTTAATTTTTACTTTAAACATGTTTCTTTTTAAATTCTAAATACATTTTAATTTAAAAAATTTAATTTTTAATTTAAAAATTTTCATTTATAAAATAAAAATGACTTGGTTTAAAACGTGCATTATAAAAATAAAAATTTTTTTTTGATTCCTTTTCTCTAAGTATACAAACAAAAAAATGTGTATCAGGAAAACAAAAATAAAAAATACATATGAAAAAACAAAAAAAAAAAAATAAACGAGATAAAACGATCTTCAAATACCCGAATTGTTCAAATGCCCGTACAAACATACGCGTAATAAACAAACAAACGAGCGTTCGAGCATTGAAAAGCATTTATTCGGGCCACTCGAACATGTTAAAAAGAAATCGAGAACTCTAAATCAAAGTCAATGACGGAACGCAATCCGACTTTTAAATACAGCAAAGGAAATTACATAAATGGCTAATGGCAATTTATGCTAGGTCCGCCACTGGCGGAGAGCCTAGGTGCGAACTCTCAAAGATACTGCAGAATCTGTAAAGAGGGGGAGGAGGAGGAGGAGGAGGCGGTGGAACACCTCATCTGCAACTAGCCGGCGTTTAGCTTCGCTAGAGAACGCTTTCAAGGACTCCCTTCTTGGATGGCATATCCGAATCAGCAAAGGCTTAAGCCACAAGAAAAAAAATAAAGCAACTGATTCAATACAAAAAATGGCATAAGCATAAGAAATAGTATTTGGCAAAAGATATTTAAATGCGCTTCATTTTTTTTTTTTTTTCTTTAAATCTTTACTCTTTTTTTTCTTTCCTCATCTAAGATTCTATTTTCGTTTACAGTCCATTTATGAAAACATTCAATCTTCTGTTTGCCATTTCTTCTACAATTTCATCTGTTAAACAGCACAAATCCATTATTCCTCTTGTTGTCGCCTCCGCTTTTACCCCCAACCTGCACTTTCTGTGTATTTTATAGACCATTATCTACTTCAAGGAACTCTCGACTTAAATTTTAACAAATCGTCCATCTTCATTCAGCCAGCTCAAGATTTTAGGCAACTAAAATAGCTTGGATTACAGCTTCGTATATGAAAAAAGTCCATTTATAAAAAGTAAGGAATGGAAAGCTGGAAAAAATGTTCAAAGCCAGCCGGCAATTCATGCAGCAATATTTAATGAGCGAGACACTTAGAAGGCGACTCAATGATAAAAAGCAAGCCAAAAAAAATCTCCAAAAAAATGGTTGCTCAGAACAGCTTTAAAAAGTTCAGCGCTCACTTGATGCGCTTGTTGTGGCTACGAATTTTTTCTTTTGGTTTGAGCATTTGCCAACTTCTCTTTGCTCCTCTGCGTTTCGCTTGCTTTACACTTCGCTCACTCTTTCTCCGGACTTGATACACTTTTTCAGAGAAGAGTAGCTCACGTTTTTCCTTCTTCCTTATTTTTTTTTTTTTTGTTCAAAACAGTAAGTTATATTACATGCGTAACTCAGTTTGCAGGTGGCTGGAGTGTCATTATATGCATTCCGGTCAGTTGGTTGTGTTGCCCTCTAGCACAGCAATAGAAGCAACAACAACTACAATAAAGAGCACGGGAATGAGTTATGCGTCGAGTGGGCTATAAAGTGAAGAGCGCATAAAAGTTTCGAGAGCGCATCTAAAAGTTTCGCATTTCCCCGA
Source organism: Urophora cardui (assembly GCA_960531455.1). NCBI lineage: Eukaryota > Metazoa > Arthropoda > Insecta > Diptera > Tephritidae > Urophora > Urophora cardui. The sequence goes on from OY482673.1 coordinate 127,905,444, forward strand.
AAAAAATTCAAGGTGAATTTTAAGTGTTGCGAGTGCCATGGTTTTTCTTTTTTTGGCCAGTCATGCACAGCCTTAGAAGGGCTGGCAATGGAGAGAGCAGCACAAATTCTGGCTATCAGCGTAAGAGCGGAAAATTTCAAAAAAAAAATAAAAAGTGATTTTAAACTGAGAAGCTAAAGCAGATCAACTTACTGAAGTTGAGAGTCGTTAGTTGTGCGCCTTACCCACACAAGTTATCCACAACAGCCTACCAGGGAGGTAGAAAACTTCCTCCTCAAGCCGAGAAGTGGGAGCTTCGGGCCCTTGTTGGTTTGATTAAAACGCACAGTCCATGGGGGCAGCACATGACCACTATAGGTATCATCGATAGTTCATTATGTCTATCTTTTCTGGAGGACGACAACGACGGCGCAGAGCATTTTATCTGTACCTGTCCGGCCTTCGGTAGACTAAGATTGCACATTCTCGGGTCAATTGTATTGAGTATGGCGGATGAACATTCTCTAACACTCGATAAACTTCTCAGATTTATTAAAGAAACTTCCCAGTTTGCAGAGGAAGTTCAATTCCACTATTCCACCTTTTCGCTACATCCTCATCCTTTCTAAAGATCTTAAGTACAATGGGAAAATGTGCTCGATTGTTTGGGAAATATATAGTTTTTATCGACCTACCACATTTCGATTCCATTAATTCCATATCCGCAAAAGGTCAGCGTCCACTTCGGACTCCCATGTACATTACTGCCGCTGATGGCTCCCTTTAAGCGGCGCGGCACCGTGGCTTAAGCGCTTTGAGACTTTTTTATTTCTCTTTGTTTTTTTCTTACTACTTTTAGTGCGAAACTTGCATTAAGGATTTATACGCGGTAAGTGGATTAAAGTTTTGAGTTCATGAGCATGGCCGAGTTGAAGAACGGAACGGGAAACTTATGTCAGAGTGAGAGAAAGATAGATAGAATAGCGTTGAAGCGGCCAAAGCAGTAAAGTGATTTTTGTTTCACAGTAGTGAGATGAGTCTATCATGTACAGTTTAAAAGCTACATTCGTCCATTATTGGCAACAGGGACACAGATGCCGAGGCGTGCGGCAACTCTTTAGCAGAGTTGACCACCACTTCATTGTGGGTGGCGCGGAATGCCGCTTTAAGTGGTTGAACCCTTTGCCTAATTTTGTACGATATATCGACCAAATTTTTCGTGTCCCTTTACATGATTTTTTTTATTAAAACTAAGCACTCTTTTTGCCAAAGAAAGCAATATTATATTAATTTGAACTCTTCCCTATTCAATACAGCCAGAAATTATATAATTTTTGTAAAAAGTTTCTCAGAAAAAAATATATTCTTCACATGCTCCCTTTCAGGAATGCAATTGGTCTCGGAGTCAACATAAAAATCGATTTTTATAAATTTAATAAAAGCAAAGTGCTGAAAGTTTATGAATTTTTGTATATACAATGCCCTACCGAATATAATAAAAATATTAAATAAAATAAATATACATAAAAATTAATTTGAGACCTGCGCAAAAAAAGTGTACAATTTATCGTACAAAATTAGGTAACTAAAATGTATGATATATCTTACATAATTAATTTGGTCGATATATCGTACAAAAGCCGCGAAAGTTGCTGCTCAGGGCTGCTTATTACGTTAAATTCAAACGCAAATTTTTCGACGTTGCGTGGCACGTAGCTGCTTTAGTTAGTTATACACAGCGCAAAATGAAGTTTCAGAATTTGAACAAACTCAAAATTTTTAAATTAAAATGTTAATTGGATTACAAATAGCAATAGGTTGCATGCGACGTGGTAGAATGACAACATTTTGGTATCGTACGATTTCAATAGAGAGTTTTAAGGATACGATGTCAATAAAAAGCTTCATACTGTTACGACAGAATCTACACTCAAAAAAATTACTCAGATTATGGAAAAGTAGGAATGACTCGGCGCTAAAGGCAATTTTCATTGTTTTGATGTACAATTTTCTTCAAATCAAGGAATAAAAACAATGAAAATTTTCTTTAGCGCCGAATCATTCCCACTTTCCCATAATCTGAGATTTTTTTTTTGAGTGTACATTTTATTGACAAATTCTATAAAGTTCGTCCCTTAGTCGAATCAGTACAAAACCGTTCAATATTCACTTATGTATTTAAAAAAACACTAAAAACAAAATATTTTTCTTACCTATCGAATAAATATATACATACATGCATATGCATGCCCTAAAAAGCTTCTCGAGATCTAAGATATATTTTTTTATTATTTTGAACACGCGTTCCAATACATTATTTTTCTTTGTTTTCAGTAAATTATCTTAAAAATGTTCAAACATATTCGTTGGTGATTTGTTTGAAAATTCAACTTATCAAATTAAGGAAATCAAATCTTCAAAACAAGGACAAGTTGGGAATGGAATGGCGTTCAAGAAAATTTTCCTTATTTTGATGTATGAATTTCTTTAAAACAAGTAAATGAAACCATGTAAATAACTGTATTTCATAATCCTTTTAACATGTTTTAAGGAAAATTTGCTAAAAAAAACAAAGAAAGTGTTCAATATAGGGAAGCAATTCCTTTGAACGCTAAATATAACGTTTTTTCTCCTAGTGCATACATATTTTTATATCCTTAACTTAAATTATAATTTAAAAAATATGTGTCGTAATGAATTTTGTATTGAGGTTGCAGCTTTTAAGTTTAAAATTATTTTTTTTTATTTTGTCTTTACTAAATTTTTTCAATGTATATATGTATTTTTTGTATATAATAATTATGTATTTAAGTATGCATTTTATTAAATCTGGATAGAAGTCACAATTTTTAAGCTTAATATTAAAAATATCTTTATTTCGCTGCTTTAAAAAATGTTTGTTTGAAAAAGTCTAAAGAAATTGTAAAAGCAAAATTTGCAAAATTTTGGCTCATTTCGCGAACTTTGTACGATATATCGTACAAATTTCAAAGGGCTGTAAAACCTAAACTAATTAAATTAGCTCATACAGCGATGGTAGATGTGATAGCTATTTCGAAGAAAACCCACTTTCTTCATCATCAGACATCTTCTCGGGAGCACACCAGGCATTGAACCTACGCTCCAACCATCAGTAGTCGAATATTAGCGAAACGCTAAGCACTGCGGCTACCGATGGTCCTGCTGAGCTGTTGTATTTTTCACTTATATATGCCATTGCTCTATTCAATCTAACCTCACTTAGTGTACGATTTTCGTACATCTGCTATGCAAGTGTTGAATAATGGTAGGCAGCTGACGGACAGCGGGCGCTGTGTACAGTAGTTGTATGTACAACAGCACAATTTATAATTTAACATTATTGGGTATGTTAGTGTCTAGCACGAAATTATTATTTTTAATTTTAGCCGCAGTGCTTAGCGTTTCGCTAATATTCAACTACTGATGGTTGGAGCGTAGGTTCAATGCCTGGTGTGCTCCCGAGAAGATGTCTGATGATGAAGAAAGTGGTTTTTCTTCGAAATAGCTATCACATCTACCATCGCTGTATGAGCTAATTGGATTTTTCCGCTTATTCCAAAGTATAAAAATTAAAATTAAAAATAATAATTTCGTGCTAGACACTAACATACCCAATAATGCTAAACTAATTAATTTTTCTTAAATTTTATTACAAATTATGCTTATTTAGGACTAAATGAATGCAATATGTGCCAATCGATTTTTTTCCTCCACGGGTAAAGAAATTTAAAACAAAGGGTTAAAGTGAACGAAACAAAAAAATGTTAGAAGGCTTTCAAGCACACAAAAACACAAATATTCAGCGTAACCTTTCACGTTTCATGGGAATATAATTTGAGAGTGCTACACGGCTTTCATTTGCTGGATACATTAATATTATTTTTCTTTTTTATTTTTTAATAAAATTTTTGCAATAATAATATCGTTAAAGGAGAGCTGTGTAGAAAGCATAGAAGTACTGGTAAGAGTCGCAACCCCGGTGCATATCTCTTCCGAAGCATATGAGCCACAGTGACAAACCCCAGTAGAAATATGAAGGTAGACCGGCAAACGAGATCCCTACAACACACATACTGCAGAAACTCTTGATGCAGATTCGGCAGAACACATACTACCCAACGGCGGAGAGGAAGAAGAAGAATGCAGAAAATGTTAAACGCCTGCACTGGGAGCAAGTGGTTTGATACATGCCTTGACATAATTTTCGCTCTTGCGAACAAATGCTCTAAAGTCGTTTATCGACTCGTTCTGATAGACGGTATGGAACAAGCAACCAAAAAGTACGGTATGGAAGCATGAATGAAGCCAACATCAGATGAACTTTGAAGTAGTTGAGGTAGAAGTTCTTCGGCTATGCCAAATGACGTTGACTAACACCACCAGCACCGTCAGAATTGGTAAGGATCTCTCCGAGCCGCTCGAGACCAAACGTGGTTTCAGACAAGGTGACGCGCTTTCGTGTGATTTCTGCAACTTGATGCTGGAAAACATAATTAGAGCTGCAGACTTTAACCACACAGGAAGCATCTTGCATCACAAGATTGTGTAACTGTTGGTGTACGCCGATGATATTGGCACTAACACTCGCGCTTTATGTCCTGCCTTCTCCAATCTGCATAAAGAGGCCAAGAAAATGGGTTTGGCGGGCAACGAGGACAAGACGAAGTACCTCCTGTCATCACACAAAGCAACATCACGCCTTGGCAGCCACGTCACTGTTGACAGCTAGAAATTAGAAACGTTAAGGACTTCGTCTATTTGGGAACCAGCATTAACACCAAAAATAATGTCAGCATGGAAATCAAATGAAGAATCGCTCTTGCCAATAGGTACTACTTTGGAGTAAGTAAGGAATTGAAAAGTGTAGTCCTCTCTCTCGACGAAGAAAAACCACACTCTACAGGACGCTCATCGCTACAGTCCTCATGTACGACGCAGAAGCATGGACAATGTCAAAATCAGATGAGATGGAACTTGACTTAGTCGGGAGAAAAGTTATTCGGAAGATTTATGGACCTTTGCGCTTTGGGGAGGGCGAGTATCGATGGACAGTTAACGATGAGCTGCACGAGCCTTACGAAGACATCGATATTGCTCAGCGATTAAAAAGCCAGCGGCTGCTTTGGGCAGGTCATGTCGTGAGAATGGATGAAGGTGCTCCGGCCAAGAAAAATGGTAGAAGAAAAGGAAGATCTTCAATGCATTGAGAAGATCAGGTGAAGAATGACTAGTCCTCCCTTGGTATTTTCAATTTCCACAAGGCAGCACGAAATAGACACAATTGACGCGCTTTATTGGAGTAGGTCAAAATCGTCTAGACGATTAAGCGCCAACTAAGTAAGCAAGTATGGGTTTCAACATCTACCGAAACGATATCTACCTTATGCATAAACTTACTAGGCTATGCTGGCCGCTGTCTTTCCAAAATGAGAACTATCTTGCAAAAGGAAAATAAAACAAATTTACCTCTCGATAAATAGTTGTCTTTAGAAAGACAAGTGCCAAAATAGACCTGTTAACTAGTTCAAATGTCATAACCTACAGAAACGCTCAGAAAATATTTTATTTACATATTTATAATTCAGTAAATTTTAGTATCATATAACTCCAACAGCGCAATCAGTTGTTATTATGTAACTCTTTAATCAAATTTTACCTACAACAAACAAGTGACAATCAAGAGATCTCATTATTCAGTTCACTTATTTTTGTTATTGTACCTTTCAATTATAAATGCATAACACCAATTCACAAAAAAAGTCCAGAGTTCATGTTATTTACCCTAAGCATTTACTCTAACTTATTCGTCATTCATTGTCGACTTGACTTTCACTTACTTGCAAAATCACTTATCCACGCAAAGTCACTGTTACAACTTCTAAAATAGCTACGAATAGAACAACAAGAACAACAACGCATAGTTTGGCAAAAACTTACGCTGTAGAAACTCAATTACTTATTTATTCACTTGTTCGTGTTGCGTGCGCTTCCCCCACTTTCCAAATTTTCTTGCAGTCTTCGTCTTCCTCTTCCGTAGCTCTTCTTTTTCTTCTTCTTCTTCTTATTCCTTTCATTTTCTTCTTCTTCTCCTCCTTCCTCTTATTTTCTTCTTCTTCTTCTCCTTCCTCTTATTTTTCTACGTCTTCTACTTCTTCTACTTCCTCTTATTTCGCTAATTCTCCTTCTTCTTCCTCTCTGCTTCTTCTCCTCCTTGTAGGTAGGCCCTCATGCTTCTAAACACCTAACGAACTTCCTACCTTCATTTATCATACATACTCATTTATTTGAACTTTCTTAGAAAATTGCTTTTGTTTTTGTTTTCGTATTTTACATACATACACCCGCTCGTTGCTGTTGTTGCTATAATAATAATAATAATACAATGGCGATATTATAACTCTGACGAGTTTTATGGCCGAGCTTCTCTCCCAATTCGAGGTGTGCTCCTTTTTGTTTTTCCTACTAATTGAGGGGACCTACAGTTTTATGCCGGCTCCGAACGGCGAATGCATTTTTTGTGAGAAGCTTTTTCATGGCAGAAATACTCTCGGAGGGTATGCCGCCCACTGCCGAGAGGTGACCGCTGCTCTTAAAAAACCCAATAATTGGATTTTTACTAATTAGAAAAATATGTTTGGCTCGGACCGTGGTTTGAACCCGAGACCTCTGGCATAGCTGGCGAGCACTCTACCCACTGCACCACAGCGGCCACGCTGTTGTTGCTATTGCTTTGGCAAATATAAATATTTTCTTGTAAAATTTATTTACTACTTTCTAAGTTGTTTTTAGTTTGTTTTTGTTTCTTGAATGTTTTTGTCATAAATTTGATTATTTGATTTGTTGTTGTGCTACTTTGTCCTCCACTTTCTTCACTTTCGCTCTTGGCTTCTCACTGTGCGCCCCTCTTTTTATCTACTTACTTTGCTCTAGTAATTTCGTCTAAGTGTTTGTAATGCTTCCACTTTTCAATTACCAGGTAAACTAATTTTCTTTCATTCTTGCTACGCTTGTTCTCATAGAGATTCATGAATATTCTATGCAAGATAAATGGAGGACAGTAGAAAGTAGCAAATTAGAAAGGTAGAAAAAAGTGTAATAAGTCAAAATGAGTTTTGACCAAATTTAGAGTGAATTTTTTTTATTAAGCGCAAAAGGAATTTAATAACAAGAAAACTTAGTTGATGCATAAATTAGACAAATATTTTATATTAACATAGATTATGGTTTCTAAGGCCAAAAACTCTTTGTAAATTTAGTTAAGTTAGTAAGATGTATTGTGGAACGTTTCCCCGTCATCCCTTGCTTGTTCGAAAAACAAACAGCAACAAAGAAATGAGATAAAAAGAATTATAAAGACACTGAAGATGGCCGAAACCGGTTTGTCTCCCAATCAAACTTGACAAGCGATGACAGAAAATCGTTCCACAATACATCATATTCCTACCCTGTCGGAAAAGTAAGCAACCAACAAGTTAGCAGAGTACATCACATTTGATGCAAATCTCATTTTTGGCACAAGCGTACAGTTGCCTATGCCATACAGTTGCGCTTGGAAATTGATGGCCGATTCTGCGGAACGAAGAGTGAGTGAGATATTTAGTTGCTCAGAGAAAACCCCAGATCCGACGCCTGATTTCATTTTCGCCCCGTCCGTGTAGATCAAGATTGTTTTCTTCTTAAGCACACTATCCCTTCTCCATTACCATCTTGAGGTAAACCTCACCTTGAAGCCCCTGTCAAAGTGAAGTGTGGTTGGGAGGTAGTCTGATGTTATTTGTACAGCAAAAAGCTTGTTTAGCATACTACCGTGACCATACGGCCTATCAGTCTAGCAGCCCGACTCGCGCAGTCGTATTGCGAACATTGTTGCAGTTTCACGGATGTGCAGGTTGAGTGTTAGTTGATGCAGGATTGTGTTGAGTTCGTCAGTTGGAGGCGACTTCAATGCTACTGTCACTTCAGCAAGCTGTCCGAATTGGGAGAGAATCTGGGTCATAAAGCTCATCAGAGTTATAACAGCGCCATCGTATTATTATTATTAGGGCTACGTGCAAGAGATACATGATCTTTTAAATGAGGAGAAAACTCCTCCTAATAGGCATCTAGCTCGTTTTGTACTTTCCTTAGTCTTGCTGTTTACAAAAAATGAACCCACTAAAGAATTTAGACCAGACATAGGCAGGCCATAGCACTTTTGTGCGGAGTCGATTCACACATGCATATGTACATGCGAACCAACGTAGCGGAAATCACTCTGCGCTCTCCGACACAATCTCTCTCACAACTTTGCCGGCCATTAATAAGAACATATTTGATTCCCACTCAAATAAATTTTAATATAAATTTTAAACTTTTTTGGTCGACATATCGTCGCCTGAGAAAACGAATGTCGTATGTAGCAAAACATAGTTTCGAGAAAATCGACTTTGAAGTTTAAATTGGAAATTCTCAAAAACTGTACAACAGATTTTTCTGTTATTTGGACGAACTATAGAGAGTATTATATATTTTGACTTGCAATTTGCAAAAGTTGGATATCTTTAAAATTATGGGAGATAAACGACTTTTCATTCAGTATGCTTTTGTCGTATGTGACGTCTGAGCACCAATACCTGTTTATGATAGCACATACGACAAAAATTCTTCTCTTTTTTTCAAACCGGAATGGTTATGAGGCTCACATTTTTTGAGATATCGACTTGAAATTTGGCAGTTGCATATATTTTGATGATACTTTGATCATTTGTCGGAATCCACCACATCGGACTAATATAAGATATAGCTCCCATACAACTGATTGTTCAAATATAGCTGTTTTCGGGTATAACTTCTTTATTTGAGGAGATAAGGATATGAAACTTTGAAGTAGTTGTACCCATATGGATCTAATAAATGTCAATAAAATTTGTTAAGATCGGACCACTATAGCATATAGCTCCCATACAACTGATTGTTCAGATATGGACATTTTGGGATATAACTTCTCCATGTAAAGAGATAAGGGCATGAAACTTTGAAGTATTTGTACCCACATGGACATAATAATAGTCACCGAAATTTGTCAAGATCGGACCACTATAACATATAGCTCCCATACACCTGATTGTTCAGATATGGACATTTTGCGATATAACTTCTCCATGTAAAGAGATAATGGCATGAAACTTTAAGGTATTTGTACCCATATGGACCTAATAAATGTCACCGAAATTTGTCAAGATCGGACCACTATAGAATATAGCTCCCATACAACCGATTGTTCAGATATAGCTGTTTTCGGGTATAACTTCCATATTTAAGGATCAAATTATACTAAACTTTGCAGTAATTGGTATTATACTACAATAAAATATGTCAGTGAAAATCATTCAGATCGGATCACTATAACCTATAGCTCCGATACAATATTTTGGTTTATTCTCAGTAGCTCAGCGGCACATACGACATTTGCTTAAAATAAACAAACACGAATTTATATGGAAATTTGTCGTATGTGTGTTACATACGACAAAAGCTTACCCAAATGGTAGTAATTTGTAACATACGACAAATGCATACTAAATAACTCAAAAACTAAAAGAGATAGAAAAAAATGGATTGGAAAAATTAAAAGATTAGGTCCGATTTAGTTAATTTGCATCAAAAACTAGAAATCGTCGATTTTCACATACGACATTCGTTTTCTCAGGCGATGATATAGGACACGACAGAAAAATTATTAAAATTTAAACTTTGAAAAGTTTAAAAGATTTTTAAACTTTTAAGGTTTCGATTTCGTTCCAAATTAAAATTTATTTTAAGACTTTTAAAAGTTTAAAATTTAAAACTTTTTTTGGTTTAAATTTAAAAAAAATTTCTGCTCCCAAATCCTCTTGATGCTTTTCCCTATTGTATCTTCTTTCCTATCCTTTTTTCTCCTTTTCTCCCATATTGTTCTCCCCCCAACATCCCCTTAATCCTTTTCCATATTGCGTCTTTTTCCTACCCTGTTCTTTTGCTTTTCTTCCTTCTTAATTTTATCTGTTTCCATAATTATTTTGTGTTTGTTTGTTTCTCCATTCATTCATTCAAATTGTCTATAAATGAGCTTTTTATATTGTTTATTTCTCGAAAAAGCAAGCTGGAATTTCAAATAAAAAATTAAAATTTTTTTGTTGAAACCAAATTTTACGATCAATAAAAGTTTAAAATTTAAACCTTAAAAGTTTAAATGAGAAAAAGTGTAAGATTTAAACCAAAAAAGTATGAAATTTATTCCAAAAAATTCTTTGAAATATTTGAACTTTTGTAAGTTTGAATTTTAAACCAAAAAGGAATAAGAAAATTTTAAACTTTCGAATGTTCAAAATTTAACCCAAAAAAAAGCTTTAGATTTCTTTCAAACCAAATCAAAGTTTAAAAAATATTCCAATATTTATAACAGTGCCGAGATAACTGAAACGCTTCCATTGATATAGACCGATATGTGGACCCGGGTGGCCACTCAAACGCTTCAATTGGTATAGACCGATATGTGTACTCGGCTGGCTGTAGAATGTTGTTGATAAAGAACGGGAGAGTAGTTAGGAGAGAGAGTGACAGTAATATAGGCGGAGGAAGAGATAAAGGGAGCGGCAGATGGAGAGTGTGTGATTTATCGCAGCAAAGGGCTAGTTGTTCTATAAAGGTTAAGTCATTGAGTTTTTTGAACGAGACGGGTTATTTCGCGAGATGTTTCACTCCATGTTTCGTTGGCGGCGAATGAAATTATGTGGAGACGGGTTGTTGGACGATTTTCGATATTGATATATTTTTCCATACAAGACGATACATTCAGTCATATGCCCGCTTCCACGGAAGTCGCCACATTACATCTCCTCTACTCTTTCAATTAAACATTCTAAACTCTACTAATTACGCTTGTATACAAATTTGCAAAACCATAATTTTACCCAACTGAAATATTTTGTTTTATTTTAAATTGCTCTTAGCAACCAAAAAGAAACCACAAAATTCACTTTAAATATGTAACTATAAAGTAAGTAAAAAGCTTTCAGTTATAATTTGTACGAGTATTTCTCAAATATTTTAGCAACAAAAACAACACAACAAAGTAGTTAAAATAAATATAGATTTATTAAGTTTTTATTGCGCATAGAAATGCTCAAGCACACAAATCATAGAAACGAGCGAAAATGCGAAAACGCAAAAGGCAGCGCCAAGTTAGCGGTTAAGTTAAAGACGGCGGGAAGCAGGGTGATGCGAGTAGTTGGCACAATGGCATTTATGCATTTTACACGCTTGCCACAATGGCGACCGCAAACGTCGTCGCTGAATGTTGGTGAACTGTGAACAGCGAGCTCGCAGCTAAAATGTTACAAACAAGGCGCACGCAGTGCCGCAGATTCCGCTGCTAAATGGCGGATGCTTCCTCCTCTGTCGCGCTCGCTCTGAGTCTACTCAGCAAACCAATTTTAGCTCCCTTTGAATGCTTCTAGGCGTGCAATTGTTTTGTCGTTGTCGTCGTTAGTCGCTCGTATTTGTTGTATCCAAAATTGCGCCTTGTTGTCACAGTAGCGCGCCAAAGCAAAGTGATTTATTTGCCATGAAAGCGTAACAATATCGTCGCTGTTGTGCTGTAACGCAGCAAACCCGACACGTAGCATGGCGCTGCTTTGCTAGACATTTTTTATTGGAATTATTTTATTTTATTTTATTTTATTTTATTTTTTTTAATATGTTTCTAAGAGTCCGAAAACTTTTGGTGCTATTGTTGGTTGGGTTTCGCTACTTTATTTCGCTAAATAGAAAGCGCTCTTAGCCCATTGTCTTTTTTTCATTTTCAAAAAAATGTTTAATTTATCAAAGTATCAGTACTGCCCTCGAACAAGGGTGAATGTGCTTAAGAAATATTTCACGAAACTATTCTTAGCTGTCTACGATCAAGCCACTGATAGATGAAGTCAGTGGGTATCAATCTTGAACATTCTGGAAACCTCATAAAAAGGTGTTGAAACGCTTTAAAACGCATATCGAATTTTTTATTGGTTGGTTGGTTAGAGTGGCGCGTTCCACTCACTCCTATTAGCGCCGAAGGACCGTTTTTATAACACGACTCGTGACTAAAGAAATAGAAGAATAGAATAAGGAAAGATAACAATTCGAAAGCAGGACAGGTCCTATACCCTATATCAAACCTTTTGAGCTCAGGTATCTAAGCAGCCCCGGAGATCTAACGTCCTTAAGTTCCGAGAAGTTGTCGAAGAAAGACTTGCCAAGAAATGCCACTTTGCATTGGCAATGCAAAGGACACTCACATAGAAGGTGCTGCACCGTCTACTCCGCTTCAGGTAGATTCCAGGTGCGACACAGGTTGTGATGGTTCAAAGCAGGTCGGGTCGCGTGGTTACGAATAGCGCAATGTCCTGTGAACAACGGAGTTAAGCTGAAAAGTACCCTTCTGTCCGTCCCTAGAATCGCTGAGGATCGCATCTCGTTGTATAACAACCACAGATTTCTGTAGGCCCTGCAGATCTGCCACCCTTTTCACCATGTTTTAGCCTCACCAAACCAGTGCCCTTTATGAACCATGCAAGAGCGCAAGAACCTCTTCCGCCTCTGCTACATCAAGTTCCGAGCCTTTTCGGACTAACTCATCAGCCATTTCGTTTACCTGAAAGTCGCGGTGCCCCGGCACCCAAATCAGACATACGCTATGTCGACTTGCTAAGCCCATAACCCACTCCCGCACTGCCTGACCAGGCTTGATGGTGCTGGTGCAGATCCCAGAGCCTTCAGAGCCACCTGACTATCCGACAAAATTCCTATCCTGTTTCCGACAATATGATTTTTCGCTGCAATTAAAGCCTTCTGAGCCTCCTGTACGGTAAAAATTTCAGATTGAAAAACGCTCGCGATGTCCGGCAGCCTGATTGATATGGAAGTGTCCGGCTGAGTTACGAAGATATGAGCTTCCACTCCGCGCGCCCTCTTGAACCCGTCCGTGATAACTGCAACATCGAATCTCTGCGCTTTTTTTTCGATCTGAGCATTCACTAAGTCAAGTACTTTTCCTTTGAACATAAATTGCTTCAATAATACAAACTAAGGAAGCCCCAGGTAGATTTTAGTCAAGCGATTCCAATTTCTTTGGGTTTTTTGCAAGTTTTTCGAGGCTTAAATCTATTTAATAGCTATCGTTTGAGTTCACTATAAAGGCCTTGTTACTATGATCTTAATTCCTTGGCAGGGATCTATAAGCATTACCTACCTGTTTTTCATTTGAGGCTTGGTCGACTACCGTTACTTTATTTCAGCCGCATCGAAAATGCCGAGGAAATGTCACAGCGCTCTTCACTTAATACATACATATTTCCTAATATATCACTCACCTAATAGCCCAGTTAGTCGAGAACGTAAACCCGTTTACCGTGTCAGCTGATCCAACCTATTTAATGGGATTTGTATGTAACCGATTATTCAACGACGTACGACGCAGAAGCCCCTACCGCAGAAATCAAAATCATTTAGATTTTTTACGTAAAAACGTGGCAGCTGATCGCTCGCATGGTTGCAAGGTAGAAGGGTTGCCAGTTGAACATTTTTAGTTATTAAATATTTAAACAGTAATTTTCACAGCATTATACAACTAACTCAACAAGATTGTAAAATGTTATCGAATATACATATATGGAAAAAATAGTATGTCTACTTAAACGAACCATTTATTATTACTTTAATTTTTAAAAAGAAAGGAAAGAAAACGTTTATAATTTTTTTTTAAATCCCAAACAAAATGTAAATATATATATATATATATATATATATAAATTAATAACAAGATAATAGCTTTGTTCAACAACTTTACTTGCAAGTACTTGCAAAAAGAGCGTCAATGTCAAATTAAGAGTAAAAACGAGAAAAAGAGAAAATTATCAACCAGAGTAATTGAACACAAAATCGTAATCATTCGCAAGAAAACAGCTGATACGCTGTTTTGACAATTTGATTTTTAGGTTAGGTTGTAATTGAAATTTTTGAAATTGGAAATGAATGGAAATAACTGAATTAGGAAAACAAAATTCTACTTTGGCTATTCCACAACATCATCAAGATTCGTTTTTGCGCAAACTTATTTAGTACACAATTAGAAATTTGCGTATAAAATGTTTGTATATTTCCAATTGAAATTTTTGTGATCATATATTTTTGACACTTCTATTTTTTTAAAGCTGCTAGTAGTTACAAGTGAAAATTTTACTTGCAGCGTTTATCAACTCTCTCGAGGTCTTACTCTCTCAATTTGGCTCTCTTTTACGAATTTTTTGGGTTATTGAACATAAATTCGTAACTATTCGTAAAAATTTTGAGATATTGAACACTCCTAATAAATGAAGATGTTACTGAAAATTAAAGCAAAAATTGTATTTATCCACAATGGTGGCTGTATTTTCTTAATTTATAACTCTTGGTGGTCTTCTTCTGCAATTTTTCTACATTAAAAAGTTATAAATTGCCACAATAAATCTGAGTTTCTGTAACAAAATCAATTAAAGTGATGTCACACTAATACGATCCACACCACCATGTCACCACCTATTTATACTAGAAAAGATATGAGTTACAGAAACTCAGTACAGATTTCTTAATTAAACACAGATTTTTGTGAGAATCTTGTTGCTTCCCAATATAATTTTTTTATGGATTTTCAATTGTAAATTTAATGTTCTGACTGTGTTTTTTGTTATTTTATATTTTAGTCCTTGATAACTATCACCAAGGTGTGATGGAAATATATTGGTCAGCAACAAAATTACAAGAAAAATGTGTCTTAATTACCAACTAAGGGCCTTTTCACATTACTCGGTACGACATCGGATCGACATTTTTTGCTCGGTATTTTCGGCTTACCGAAACGATTCCGCGTTGCTGTGTTTTTCACACTTGTGGGAATACTTTCGGTGCGTAATCGGCAGAAAATGGAAAAACAAACATCGAAATTTGCAAAACAAAATTTTTAACTTCAACAAATCACTCAATAATAACAATAATGTCTTCTAGCGAAGACGAAGACATTATAACTCGCTACATTTATTACCGAAACGAGTTTTTTACTGACTTTTTTCTTCTTCTTTTATCACGCCGCAAAAATGTATGCAGTAATTCCTCAAATTTTACTGACCGGTCTTACCGCGTTGCGGTATACCGAAATTAATCCGCTCCGATTTCATGTATGCAACACTAATGTGAAAGTGCCAATTGAAATACATGTGGTCAGTAAGGTTTCGGTATACTTTCGGTAAAAACCAAAAATGTCGATCCGATACCGCACCGAGTAATGTGAAAGCGCTCTAAGCCGTAAAAAAGTAACTAAATTAATAAAAAAAAAGTCGTCAACGACAACTTTAAAAACGATTAAATTAGTATTTTCTTGTCATTTGGCAAATAATGCACAGTTGTGTATTGAAGAGTAATCCGCATAACACTTTGAATATTAGTAAAAATCTTGTTTGTTCAAAAATGACTAAATGGCAACCCTGCCAAAATGTAAACAAACTATATATATATGTAAATATGTGTGAGTAAAACAGCTGATTGCTACGGGCTCAAAAAATCCTAAAAATTGCATACGGGCGTTTGCGTCAGCGAGCGGACCACACGTTCTCGACTAACTGGGCTATAACACTTCCGGCTAATATCGCATGCGTCCTCTGCTGTGTGCATATCCAACACCCTCACTTTCCTCCACCCTACCTCTACCAAACACACTTCTTAGTCAACGCGCTTATAATTCCTCAATCCGCTTGCCACATTTTACTCGACCACAATCACAAGCTCTTTTATATATTCTTGAAGCTACTTAAATCACCATTATCTGCTTGGTACCTAACCGTTCGCTTTTATTTATAAATAAGACGCATTACTCTTACTTAACTTTTTTACTAGTAGCGCTACTAAGCAGATAAATGCTTGTGTCTACTTAATAGAATTAGCCAACTTGAAATATCGTGCGCCGATTTAAGCTAAAAAGGTGTTGCCCACTTAATGTCACTTTCAGTTTGTCATGCACATAGTTATTTGTTAGTTGTTGTAATTTTATTGTTAGTTGATGTAATTTTATTTTTAGTTTGTAAACATACATATGTAGGTGTAAATATCATGTAGTGCAGTTCAATTTTTTCTGCCGCTTCCTTGTGCGTGCGTGTGTGTAATTAACTTTGTTGATTGTCTGTCAGCTTTCGAATTGCCGCTATTTACTTATTTGTTGTTGTTACTGTGACACTTTAATGGCCATTGAAGCATTGGGTGAGTTTCTAAGACAAAGCTGCTCCGCAACTGATGATGTTCAGCTGTAGTAAGATTACACAAGGTTTCAACTGCAACCTCTCGAAAGGACCATCTTTAACTGCTTCTTTCCGGAGTCCGAATAAAAAGGCATTTGAGAGTTCATTACAGGATTTATTTTTTGCATGTTTAGCTTATAAATATAATTTTATATATTTTGGAGGGAACGGCTAGAGTTATCACACTCAGCGTTATCATAAGAATCTTTGTCCGTTTTGATACCCATATGTAGATCAGATCATGTTCTTCTGTCTGCCCGTCCGTTTAATTAAACGCAAATTAGTCCCAAAATTTTTTGAGGTACCTATCTATTTGGACACCGTAACTTACGGGGGCTAAACGTCAGCTCAGACTATGTTACTCCCCAAATCGACCTGAGCAGATCCCTTCTACGGCTAATAATAGAACAGGGCAGAACAGTGGAAGAAAGTAGTACGAACCAATCACCATAATATAATAATATAATACAATGGCGCTATTATAACACTGACGAGTTTTATGGCCGAGCTTCTCTCCCAATTCGAGGTGTGCTCCTTTTTGTTTTTCCTACTAATTGGGTGGACCCGGCTCCGAACGGCGAATTCATTTTTTGTGAGAAGCTTTTTCATGGCAGAAATACACTCGGAGGGTATGCCGCCCACTGCCGAGAGGTGACCGCTGCTCTTAAAAAACCCAATAATTGGATTTTTACTTATCAGAAAAATTGTTTTGGTGTTTGGCTCGGACCGTGGTTTGAACCCGAGACCTTTGGCATAGCAGGCGAGCACTCCACCCACTTCACCACAGCGGCCACCAATCACCATACTTTCTACTTATTTACAAACAGATCAAAGATGAATATGAGAATGGGAGTGTTTTGACAGTGTTTTGTTCGGAGCTTGCGATACAACAATCCTTTAGACCAGGGCTGCTCACCTCATAGGCACTCAATGCACAATTGTTTTTGTTTTGTTCCAAGTCATAGGCACAGATACATACATATTTTCACTTCAAATATGAAAATAAAATTTTCTTTGCACTCCCATAAGCACTCAGATATAAAAAAAAATTTATATGTATGTGCTTATGATTCATATTGAATGTGCAGAGCAAAGGCACTTTGTAAAGGAGCTCGAGCACTGCGGACACTGGGGCCACTTATATATATGAGGACGCTCAAAATTCTGAAATCAACTTTTTTACATCAGAATCGCTTTATCTGCACTAAAGCTGTTAATCTATAGCATCTTAACCCATTGACGGCCATGAGTTAACCCGTTGGTGACCTATGTTTTTTATTTTAATTTCAAGTTTAATTTTCTTGAATCAGAATCGGTATATCGATACTAAAATAGTAAATCCCAAGAATTTTAACCCCTTAACGACCACGCATTAACCCATTTTTAACCAAAATTTTTCACTTAATTCTTAGATCAAAATATTTAAATCATATTAGTTGTATCTCCACTAAAACCAGTAATCTTTGCAATCTTAACCCATTAACGCTCATGAATTAACCTATTGGTGACCAGTTTTTTTTAAGATCTGTAAATAAATTATTTAAATCCCAATTGGTATGTCTGTGGTATGGTGGCCGCTGTGGTGCAGTGGGTAGAGTGCCCGCCTGCTATGCCAGAGGTCTCGAGTTCAAACCCCAGTCCGAGCAAACACCAAAAAAAAAATTCTCTAATTAATAAAAATCCAAATATTGGGTTTTTTAAGAGCAGCGGTCACCTCTCGGCAGTGGGCGGAATATCCTCCGAGTGTATTTCTGCCATGAAAAAGCTTCTCACAAAAAATGCATTCGCCGTTTGGAGCCGGCATAAAACTATAGGTCCACCCAATTGGTAGGAAAAAAAGGAGCACACCTCGAATTGGGACAGAAGCTCGGCCATAAAACTCGTCAGAGTTATAACAGCGCCATTGTATTATATTATTATGTCTGTACAAAAATAGCCAATTTGTATTATATTAACCCATTAGCGGCTATTTATTAACCCATTGATGAAATATGTAGGTGCAGGTACATATGTATGTATACAAAAATGGTTTTCTCCAATTTTTTGTTTCGAGATATTAAAAGTTTTATGTTGTCACAAGTATGTTTATATGGGAATTAGGAGTTTCAACGTTAGCGTTTTAAGCAGAACACGTATTTCCCCACACATTTTCATGCCTAACATAAAAAAAAACAAAATTGGAGTAACACAACTTGTGCTTCAAAGAACTCATATTATAATCCAACTTACAAGTCTAAATTAAAGAAAACTGGCTTGACAAGTAACCTTAACTACAATTTGTAATTAAAGTAACCAGTAAATAATGGATCAACTAAATTTAAGATAGAACAGAATCAAATTCAACCAGATATAGGTGTTTTTTTTAAACTAAAATTGGAATGCAATTTTTAAACTCACTTTTTTTTTAAATGCTCACTTTGCTTTTGGTTCTGAACTCGGATTCTTTGTCACAAAGGACCATATTTTACTGCTGCATTCTTACATTTGCTACGTTTTTGCGCAAACTAAAAAAATCCAATTTGAAAAAAATATTAAAAAAAAGAGGTATTTTCGGCTTATTGCAATATCTTTTAAGCTGAGGTTTATGCTGCCTCAAAAGTGTCGTAACTTGCAGCTGAACTAACGCTCTCAAACTCTCGAATTAACATATTCATTTCATCAGCAGCCAGTCAGCAATCAAAGCGGGTACAGCGGCGTTATGGGGCTTAGAATATACCATGGTAAGGAATGCCTATCGTAAGAGGCGACTAAAATTCACTGGCCTAGAAGGTTGATAGTAGCCACGACAGTCGGGCTAGTGTCAGAAAAGACTAGTACCCGAGCGTAGCGGATATATCCAGCAAAGCACTGTTACTTCCACTACACTCCCCAAAACCTTCGGAGAGGGTCTTGATGGCTACAACAACAACAACCATAGCACGGTGGCGACGACTACCTCTCGGTGTGTGAATCACTGCAGGACTAAGTTACAGGAACTCTGTGCGAATAAACGCGTCACGAATTATTGGTTAGCCGGACATCAGGAAATCGCGGGAAACGTTTTCTCTTCTCTAATATAGCTCAAATAGATCAGACAATGATACGCAAAGGCGATTTGCAGTGTAAGACCTTCTCATCCTTTAAGATCGCCAAAGTCATGCTTCGGTCTTATAATGCAAAACTGCAAAATACCTACACACACTTCCTAGAGCAGATTGTAGACTGACGGTCGAAATACTAACAGATCACTGTCTCACACCATATCATGCGTTACAAGTGGCGGTTATGTAGAGTCAGGCGTGTAGGGCATGCAATGACCCCGATGCTGTCGGCACTCTGGAACATCTTCTCTGTCAATGTGCAGCTTTTGGGAGACTCCACCCTCCGCTGTCTTGGTTATGCACACTTCTTGTCCTTAGAAGGCATTGCGGATCGGGAAATACACAAAATATTAAAACATGCGAAGATTAGTATTCCAGAATTAATATAACGCCTCAAATACGCTGTGGGCAACACTAAACAACATATGTAGTCTATGTTAGAGTTCACTGGATCCCAGTCAACGTAACCTTACCTAATCTACTTGAAATATTGTATATGCAAATTTCAGTGGCGAACCTAGCATAAATTGCCTGGGCAAGCCTATGTGTGAAGCATAACCATTAGCCATTTATGTAATTTCCTTTGCTGTATTATTTAAAAGTCTGATTGTGTTCCGTCATTGACTTTGATTTAGAGTTCTCGATTTTTTTTTAACATTTTCGAGTGGCCCGAATAAATGCTTTTCAATGGGCTTGCATGCCGACTACTTAAAGTATGCTGAGCTTAGACGCCAATACTTTGTGTTAAATAAAAAATGCTATAGAGCTTATATACGTAAAATTAAGTCTAATTTTATTCGTAATCCAAAATCGTTTTACAGTTTCGTAAACTCCAAGAGAAAAGTTAATGGGTTTCCGTCTGCTATGAGATATCAAGACAACACTTCAAGTGATAGTCAAGAAATTTCCAATCTTTTTGCACAATTTTTCAAACATAATTATTCCAACATAGAAGAACTTCCATTTCGTAACTATCCATATCGATTATCTCCTAATACATCAATTTACAAACCATATATATCTGCAGATGACGTGTTATCAGCTTTATTATCATTAAAAGAGTCATTTAGTTATGGTCCTGACCAGATACCAACATGCTTTCTAAAAAAATGTGCCATAAACCTGTTTAAACCACTAACTGCATTATTCAATAGTTCCTTAGAACAAGGCATTTTCCCTATGCTCTGGAAAGAGTCATTCATTATCCCCCTTCATAAAAGCGGGAGTAGGTCCTCCATAGAAAATTATCGAGGTATAGCAAATATTTCGGCTATTCCTAAATTATTTGAAGCAATAGTTACCAATAGATTGTCTCATTCAACGTCCTCATTAATCTGTGATTCCCAACACGGGTTCTGTAAGGGTAAATCAACGGTCACAAACCTACTGGAGTTTACCACTAGTATTTCAAATGGATTTTCTCAAAACTTGCCCACTGATGTTATATACACGGACTTCAGCAAAGCATTTGATAAAGTCAATCACACCTTGCTGATTCTTAAACTTGATCTTCTTGGCTTTCAGCCCAGCCTTTTGCAATGGATATCTTCATATCTTTTAAATAGGACACAAAGGGTGATTTTCAAAAATGCTTACTCGTCTATTATTAATGTTACTTCAGGAGTTCCTCAAGGCAGTCACCTTGGCCCGATTCTGTTTTTGCTATTTATTAACGATATAACTACTACAATTAAACACTCAAAAATTTCATTGTATGCGGACGACGTAAAGCTTTTTAGATCAATCTCTTCATTTGATGATAGAACTTTGCTTCAGGAAGATTTAAATTCCTTAGTTTCTTGGTGTGACACTAACTTAATGCCACTTAACCTCAATAAATGTAAATTCATGCGCTTTTCCCGGAAAACCGTACAGCCAGCTTCTTATGCAATAAATGGCTTAGGCCTCGAACAAGTAAATGAGTTTGTGGATTTAGGTGTAATAATGGACTGCAAACTTAGTTTTAACATTCATATTAATGCTACAGCAAATAAGGCAAGAGGTGTCTTAGCGTTTGTAAAACGTTGGTCAAAGGAATTCAGCGACCCATACATAACTAAAACACTCTTTACAACTTTAGTAAGACCTATATTGGAATATGGTTCCATAGTTTGGAATCCATACTATCAGATTCACTCTGATCGCTTAGAGTCAGTCCAAAAACAGTTTTTGCTTTTTGCTTTAAGAAATTTGCCTTGGGATTCTGGTTACAATCTTCCACCGTATACTAGCCGTTTAAAACTCCTTAATCTTCCGACTCTTGCAAGTCGACGAGAAATGTTAGGGGTAATATTTATCGTTAAGCTCTTGAATGGCTTAATTCTTTCTCCTTTCTTGCTAGCTGAAATAAACTTTAACATTCCTTCTCGTTCAACAAGACACTTCAACCCTATCTACTTAAAGCAGTGTAAATCAAACTTTGAATTAAATGAACCTTTCCGGGGTTTATGTAAGAGCTTTAATTCTTATTCCAGCTTTTTAGATATTTCGGACTCACTTTTCATTATAAGGGAAAAAATACTGTCTTATCTTAACACATAGTAGCGATTATTCTGTTATAATTCTCAAGACTAACTTCAATTGTACTATACTCAGCTGATGATTTTATTTCTCTGTAGCTGAGCAGTTTAAGATCTCGACGCTTAACAAACTCCTGCCACTCAACACCTCGGCATTTTATGTAAATAAAAAATATCCGTACGTCATGCGGGTGCGCCTCTCGTGCGGTCGGGCGGGATTGGAGGGCGTGGGTTATTATTATTATTATTATTATTATTATTAATGCTCGAATGCTCGTTTATTTGTTTATTACGCGTATGTTTGTACGGGCATTTGAACAATTCGGGTATTTGAAGATCGTTTTTTCTCGTTTATTTTTTTTTTTTTTTGTTTTTTTTTTTCATGTGTATTTTTTATTTTCGTTTTCCTGATACACATTTTTTGTTTGTATACTCAGAGAAAAATTTTTATTTTGATAATGCACGTTTTAAGCCAAGTCATTTTTATTTTATAAATGAAAATTTTTAAATTAAAAATTAAATTTTTTAAATTAAAATGTATCTAGGATTTAAAAAGAAACATTTTTAAATTAAAAATTAAAATTAATGGAATAAAAACGAAAATTTTTCCTTCAAAATCTCATAGTGCTTAAAATAAAAATAAACATTTTTAAATTAAAATTGTTTTTTATTGATTTTGTAATTTTACTATGAACATATTTAAAATAAAAAATTTCGTATTTACATAATTCTTAAATATAAAAACGTGCCGCTGTGGTGCAGTGGGTAGAGTGCTCGCCTGCTATGCCAGAGGTCTCGGGTTCAAACCACGGTCCGAGAAAAACACCAAACAATTTTTCTAATTAGTAAAAATCCAATTATTGGGTTTTTTAAGAGCAGCGGTCACCTCTCGGCAGTGGGCGGCATACCCTCCGAGTGTATTTCTGCCATGAAAAAGCTTCTCACAAAAAATGCATTCGCCGTTCGGAGCCGGCATAAAACTGTAGGTCCACCCAATTAGTAGGAAAAACAAAAAGGAGCACACCTCGAATTGGGAGAGAAGCTCGGCCATGAAACTCGTCAGAGTTATAATAGCGCCATTGTATTATCTATATATATATAAAAATCAAGCCCATTTCTTTGTCGCCGGCTTTCGCCCAAACGCGTGGAGGGATTTTGACCAAATTTACACACCAGCTTAGTACCTTGCCCTAGATGGTTTATATACATATTTTTTTCAAAGCCGGAAGTCGGTTCCCGAGATATAGGTCAAAAGGTCAAAACGTGGATCCGGCTTTCCCCTGAATATTTTTGGACGATATTGGCATCAAATGAAAGGTATCGATGAGAGAATTTACATAGAATAGTACTCATTGTGATTCCTAGGTCGGGTCCCCAGATATGGGTCAAAACGTGGACCCGGATGACCCTCGAATGTTTCTGAGCGATATTGGTATCAAATGAAAGGTATTGAGCAGAGAATTTACATAGAATAGTCCTAATTTTGATTCCTAGGTCGGGTCTCCAAATATGTGTCAAAACGTGGACCCGGATGACCCTGGAATGTTTCTGAGCGATATTGGTATCAAATGAAAGGTATTTAACAGAGAATTTACATAGATTAGTACTTATTGTGATTCCTAGGTCGGGTCTCCAGATATAGGTCAAAACGTGGACCCGGCTGACCCTCGAATGTTTCTGAGCGATATTGGTATCAAATGAAAGGTATTGAACAGAGAATTTACATAGAATAGTACTCATTGTGATCCCTAGGTCGGGTCTCCAGATATAGGTTGCACCGTGGACCCGGATGAACCTCGGATGTTATTGAGTGATATTGGTATCAAATGAAAGGTCTTGATTAGGACTTCAACATAGAACTATTTTATTTGTGATGCTTAGGACGGGTCCCCAAATATGGGTCAAAACGTGGGCCCGGATGACCCCGGAAAATTTCTCAGTGATATTAGTATCAAATGAAGCGTTTTGAGCAGGGATTTTACATAGAAATGAACTCATTACGATCCCTAGGTCGGGTCCCAAGGTGTGGGTCAACACGCGAACCCGGACAACACCGGGATATTTCTCAGGGATATTGGTACCAAATGAAAAGTGCTGAGCAGGGCCTTTACACAGAGATGAACTAATTATGATTCCTAGGTCTGATCCCTAAATGTGGGTCAAAACGTGGACCGGGATGGCCCCGGAAAATTTCTGAACGATATTGGTGTCAACTGAAAGGCAGGGCTTTTACATAGAGATGAACTCATTATGATTCCTAGGTCAGGTCCCCAGATGTGGGTCAAAATGTGGATCCGGATGGCCCCGGATAATTTCTCAGTGATATTGTTATTTAATCACGGCGCATGTCGATTCCTAGGTGGGGTAACAAGGTATGGGTCAATATGTGGACCCGGATAACCCTGGGATATATCTTAGGGATATTGGAAAGGTGTTGAGCGGACTCTCATGTGGGGCCGTACCCATTACGATTTCTTGGTCAAGTCTCCAGATACCGTACCCATTATGGTTTCTAGGTCAAGTTCCCAGATGTGGGTCAATAAGTGGACCCGGATGAGCCCGGGATGCTTCTGAGCAATACTGATATAAAATGAAAGTGTTGACCGGGTCTGCTATATAGAGATATTTTCATAGTGATTCTTAGTCCTGATACCCAATTATGGGTAAAAGAGACGATTCGGACGCCACGGAATGTTTTTAAGCAATGGTGGTATCAAATGAGAAGTGGAATGCAGGGTATGTTATGCTAAACCCAGTTCCCTAGGGAAAGGGGAAGAGTAATGAGACTGGGAAAGGCAAAGCAAGGGGACGGAAAAGGAGAGGGAGAATCTATTAAAAATGGAATGAAGAGGATGGGGAGAGGGACAGTAAGAAAGGGAATTAGAGAAGGAATAAGAGGGGGAATAAAAAGGAGAAAGACATAAAAGGAGCGGTAGGAGAGAGCGGTAGAGAAAGGGAAGCGGAAATGTGATGGGAAAGGAAAAAGGAAACGGAAATGAAAGGAAAGATAAATGGAAAGGGAAAGAGAAAGAGAAAAGTAGAGGGAAAGGCAGATGGAGACTAATACGAAGAAAAATGGGATAAGAACATTAAGAGGGCAAACTTTTGAAAATATCAATTTTTTCCTACACTTTTTTTAAACTTATCTGAATTGTGCTGAGCTCTGCAGCCCGAGGTAATTTCGGTTTCCAGATACTTTCAACATATTTTAAAGTGTGTCGTTTTTCGGTTCAAGTACCTATAATAGGAAGTGGGCCAAAGCAAAGCTTGGCCGGGTACAGCTAGTTATATTATAAAAACGTGCGCTAGGGAAATTTTACACGAAAGCGCAGATGTATTTTTAGTTTCCTTATACCGACGGAAATTTCAGCAGTAGCAAGTGTATTTGCTTACTGCCTAAAAAATGGGTGCTTTAGTGTTTGAAAAACTGAGGTCCAATTTGATTTCCACCGCTTTTTAAAATTATCTTGATATTGTGCCAATAGTCGCCAAAAATCACAATCAACCCTTGTATAATCTGGTATTTGATATTTATGTTTGTATGCACATGCAGATGTAAGAAATTATGTGCATAGGTATGTACCTACATGCAAACGAAAATCAAATCAAATATGCATATGGCTGTGAATACTGAGCTTTTGAATGCAGAAGCCAGCTTCATATTCGCATACAAATTTGATGTGAAAAATAAAAAAAGTGCTTTCCTAGTTTTTTTTTTCAATTTAAGTCTGAAAATAAGCAATTGGTTTCTCCTTAGCGAAAGCGAGAAAACAAGCGAGAAAACAAGCGAGAAAACAAGAAATTTGTTATTCTGTTTCGAAAGCCACGTAAAAGCTAATGTGTGGAAACGTTGAAGCATGCTCACTGTGCTCTGATTGGCTGTACAAACAAAATACACATTGTGAGGTGGATTTGTTGTGTATTTGCGCTATTTTCTTAGCAGGCTTTTAGGTGCATGTTACAGTGGGGGCTATATTATTGAGAACTTAAATAGTAAACACATTTAAAACGTAAAATAACCAGATTTTAAGGAATTTCGTATGAAATGAACGAAAATGTGTACGCAAGCCGGGCTTCTCGGCTTGTATTAAGTGACCGCCTCTGGCAAATTAACCCAACAATTGATCGTGTGTCAGAATCGATCAAAAGGGATCACTATACTTAGCTACCATAAAACCAATAATTGAGATATATGTAGACATTTTGGGGTATAACTTCTACAGTTATACAGCTAAAAATATGTTTTTTTTTTTTTGTATCATAAATCCATCCTTAAAGTTTCTTCTTTCAATTTCTCTGTCCCACTTATACTACTTAAGTACTTAATTATTCATGCACATCTCGTCCCTCCAATTGCTTCCCCTCTGCCTACCTCATTATTTATTTGTCATCTCGTACTGTTATCTCCACCTCCTCCATCGGCTAGCACTTGCGCAAGTCAGAGCTTACTAGTAGGCATTTATCTCCCCTGAACTCCCTTCTTTTATAGAACTTTTCGTATATTTTTTCATAATTAAATAGAATTTATTTTAATTTTTTCTTGTTTTTTTATTATATTACTTGAATTCTCTCGAGTTTAAAAATAAATAAAGAAAAAAATTAAAATAAATTTTATCAAACAACTTCATCGCGTGAAGAGATTTTAATTAAAATTACAACAACATAATCAAATATATTAAGTGGGCAAGTGAAAGTAAAAAACAAACATTTTATCAAAAAAAGTCCCTTTTCCCCAGCGTCAAAGCTTTGCTTTTCATTTTTCAATGGAACAATGTGGTTGGATGACAAAAAAAAATACGAGTACATAATATTATATTATATAGATATTTAATTTAAAATTATTTAAATATTTGCGCTACGCACGAAATACACGAACCAACCAGCACTTAACCGCACGCCGCGCCGCTCACAGCACTCTCTAACGGCTTTCGTTGTGTTTCTGTTTTTTTTTTTTCTGTGTCCGTCCGCCATTTTGGCGGCCTCCAAGGCACCATAAAACAAAGTTTTGTCATTTAACGTTCGTTCGTTTCTCGTTTTTTAATTTAATTTAATTTTTTTTATCTTTGCTTTGCGATTTTTTTTGTATTCAAAGTGCTTCCGCTGACGTATTTTTGTTTATTTAATTTTTTTTGTAATTTTTTAAATCTTCCCTTTTTTGTTTCATGTTTTACACAAAACGAGAATCGCTGCTGCAGAGGCCAACCAAAGCTATTGAAAACAATCGCTTAACCTGAGGCGCCTGCAAAAACATGGCTTATTTACATTTAAGTGGGATTTTTTATGTGTGTGTGTATGTATGTTGCTGTGGCTGTGTTTGTGTGTAAAAAATAATAACTATTGTATGAGTGGTTTTAAATCGAGATAATACCGAATTCGAATCACGTTGTAAAATATTTGTAACGCTTTTAAAACTCCATGAGCTTAAGTTAAGTTAAGTTGGCCAGGATACAGTGATCCTCATATGTTCCTTGATGTTGCCAACATGGTATTGGAGGCGTTATACTAAACTCGGAATGCAAGACTTCGCAAATTTTAGTATTTCGGATATTTCTGAAAAGAATGTTTTCTATTTCTGAAGAGTATTTTGTTGACCACTAGATTCCACAACAGGGTTGAGAGTACTCCCCATTGGGGGGTGCCCTTGTGTGCCCTCATTGACATCGTTGAAAGGTTCCATCCACCCGTCACCGTCCGACAACTCAAAAGGTTCTCGATCCAGCGCTGAATGACTGGGGGTATTCCTATCCATTCGAGCCCCTCCAAACAGCGCCTCAGCAGAGACGTTGCCAAAGGCACCCGAAATATCTAGAAAGACACCTACCGCATTCCCTGTAGTGAAGGACCTTTCGATATGTTGTACAACGTTGTGATTCCTTATCCTGTTTATCCTCCATCACGACAAGATAAATTCGTGTTATGCCTTCCGGCAGACAATTCGAACTATGACTGAGGCATGACTGGCTCTCGCCTTGTGTGGACCTACTCGATCGGTCAACAGCCTTTGCTAGCCCTCCTCGCGGTCTCCCATCCGCAGTCTGTCCTTGCGCAAGCGCCAAGAATAGGCATCGGGGAGGAGAGACGGAGGTCCATTGTCCAGGCAGAAAGCTCTTGGAAGTTTCAGCCTAGGATTTTTGCCGTCCTGCATGAGCCTAAATTCGATATAAAATTTTATGCTACTAGGTAAGCAGCCTCCTTCACCAAAAAAAAAAGAGATAATGCGGTAATTTTTCATATCTGTGCGTGGTCCAAATCCGCAATTTGCGTTTAGGGCTCGATATTCATTCCCTTCATTTTGTTGCTTTATCGATGGCCTTCACTTACTTCCTTCACTCTTCATCTACTTCGTGGAGAACTTTAACTACTACCAACTTCTTCACTATTATTTTCACCTTCGGTTTCAGATCTTCTCTTCCACATTCAGCGCCACCCCAATATTATCTTCTAGTCTCTTCATTTAGCTCCTTCATCCTGTTGTTGTTGTTGTTATAGCAGTACTAAGCTTCGCTCAGCCGGCACGTTCTGCTCAGAGATCGAGAGAGAATGAGCTAAGAATGTGGAAGGTAACACCCAAAATCTTTGTGTTGTTACGGTACGGATGGGTATATTCCCTATCCATATGACTAGCCCAATCCTACCTACTTCGTCTATGTCGTAAATATGGTCGCGGAGGACTTCGGTGATTTTATTTCAAGGGATCGGTATGTGAAGAAACAGGAAAGATCAGAGAGATAACAGTTTATAGTGAGCACATGTCGTCTCTTCATCTACATACTTCCTGCATGTTGTGTATACCTTCTATAACGGTCTCTTCATCTAGTTCCTCATTCACACCCCTCATCTCAGTCTTTTCATATCTAGTCTGGTCGTTCCTTATACCCTTTTTTCATTACTTTCCCTTCTTTTAATACAATTTTCCCCTTGTTTGACCTTGACCGTCTGCATCCATTGGAAATGCCTCTTCCCTTTAGCAACAGAGATCTTGGGGGACAACAGTAATAATTTCGGCCTCTTTTTTTTTATGGTGCGGTTAATTATTAGTGTTTGAAGTCCATCTTATCATCAAAGCGGACTGAGCTGCTCTCACTACTCAGACAGTCGCTGGTAATAAAAAGTTTGCATGTATGCAACTGCCGACCCTTGCGCTTGTGTTTGAAATTTACTTGATCGCGTTTAATTAAGAAACGAAGTGGTTGCTCGCTCCTGCAGACTACAAGCTCATCACGTAGAGCAAGCATATTGTCATATATTTAATTTTTTTTTTTTTTCATTTGCTTAAAAACATATTTCGCTTTTAATCTTATTAAGCCGTTTCAACCGCTAAGTGCCAATATAAACACCGTTATGCTGTGACCTGCGAGTTGCAAGCTTCCAGTTTGGCATGGCCATAAGCAATGTTGACATCGGCTTTCTCTCTCTCTATAGCGCAGCGGGCATTAAGCCTTTGATGTTGCACGTACATACATACATATTTATATACCTACTTATGAATGTACAAACACCAAGTAGGTATTTAAATTTAAAAATGTACAACTCTTTGCCATAAACAACGTACAAAACATTATATTCACATTTTCATACGAAATTCGTTGCAATTCTTTATGTTTACAACATTTTTACAACTCACTTTACCGCAGTTTATTTTTTCTGTGTGTGTTTTACGTGCTACAAGCTTAAGCTGGAGAGTTGGTATAGGCGGGTTAACATGGAAAATTACTCAGTTTAAATTTTTAATGACTTAAGATATGTGTTTGAATTTTAATTGGGACTTGGATGTATACCAGATCTCATACAAGTAAAAGAGAAATATCACACACACAATTTAAACAATTTCACGCAAATCTCTCTAAGCTCGCTTAAAAGCTCTAGGCCAAAATTTTGCCCAACTCTATATTAAACGCTGCCTTAGCATATATCAACTTTGGGCATGGCCGTGATTTTGTTAAGATATTTATTTGAGAAAACTCTTGTCGATGATTCCCATTGTCTAATAGGTTTGCATCTCCAATGCCGCGGTGTGTAAGCATTCCTGCCTCATTGATAGCACCGGCCGGCTACGAAATCCTCCTTTTAGGCTTGCTGATTGATTTTAATGGATTTTGGGGCGGTGATTACGAAAAGCAACGTTTCCGATCGGAACAAAAATTTATATGTGGTATCTTCGACTATATTAGCATCGTCATAGGGGGCGAGGTTAAGGAAATATGCTATATAATTTGTCTCAGTACATTTGGAGTCCACCCCATGTACATATGTATGTATGTATTTCCGTTCTACTGCAACAAGTCTGTTTTAGAAAAGTTTGCAAAGTCAACCTTTAGAAAACCTTGATTTTCGTTACCCGACTTACTATACACAGAACAATGCTAAAGCTTGAAATAGTAGACAAACATACAACTATGTAGATAAATTAAAAAGTACGTACGTATGTACGTATTTATATAATTTTTGTTTACATTTTTACCCACATTTTCATCACAAAACGGCAACTGAAACTGAAACTGAAACTTTGTTAAAAATAAAAGTTTTTCCATCGGACATATCGAATGTCTGGCTTGAATGTAGCGAATATGTGTGTATATATACATATGTATACCTATATAAGCATCTGATTAAAAATATATTCACATAAATACACCGTGTGTTGCTGGTTTGCTACGCAAAAGTTCAAAAGTGAAATTTTGTTGCAAAAATGTCTTTTTGTTTAATGCCCACAATAACCCAAGAGCCACAACACCATGCAGAACAACTGTTGCTATTGCTGCTACAGCAGCTTATATATATGTAGTTTTTTTTGTACGCTTTGACGGTGAAAGGTGAAAAAATCTTTTTAAAAAAATAGCAACAACAACAAGTAAGGAAGCCTAAGTTCGAGTGGAATCGAACATTAGATACTCAGCTGTATGCTTTCATTGTTTGTTTGCGTTTGTTCGATATAGGGTGTATTTTATATGAAACGAGTGCTGCATAAACAGGGCGCAGCCACGCCCATTTTCAAAATTTGTATCAATCATCCAAATAAGCATATAAATATTATTGTTAGTGCAAAATTGCATCCCTCTATGACTTTTAGTTACAAAGACTTCACGTTACAAATTCCAAAAGGGTGTTCCAGAAATATCTTTGTTAAAAAGTAGGCGTGGTCATAAACCGATTTCAATAAATTTTTGCGTGTCTATTAACACAAGTTATAAAAGTGTATAAACTAAGTTTCGTCATAATATCTCAGTTATTTGTCGAGTAATAGGCTCATAGATTTCTTTGTATAAAAAGAGGCGGTGCCACGCCCATTTTATAAAATTTTTTTTTTTTGTGTTTCCAGTCTATTGTAGAACTCATGTCACAAAATTTCAATGAATTATCTTTATATTTCACAGAGATATCGCTAAAAATGATTTTATTAGGTCACTTTATAATACCCATATATAAAAGTGGGCGTGGTCGTATACCGATTTTGGTAATTTTTCGTCCACACATTTGGCTAAGTAAATATATCACGCGTACCAAATTTCATCGACATATCTTTAACGGTTTCTGAGTTATGGCTTATAAAACTTTCAATATTTGCCCCTTAATAAGTGGGCGTGGCACCGCCCATTTTCCAAAATTTTTATATGTTTTGTTTTACGTCCGTAGGTGGACTCGTGCCACAAAATTTCAGTGATAGATCTTTATATTTGACAGAGATATCGCTTAAAATGTTTTTATTAGGCCCCTTTATAGTTCCCATATATAAAAGTGGGCGTGGCCGTCAACCGATTTTTATAATTTTTCGCCAAAACATTTGTCTAAGTAAGCAAATTACGCGTACCAAATTTCATCGATATATCTTCAACGGTTTCTGAGTTATGACATATAAAACTTTCAATGTTTGACCCTTAATAAGTGGGCGTGGCACCGCCCATTTTCCAAAACTTCATCAAATTTCTTCATAAGGGCCTGAGCTCAATACGTGGGTAAAATTTTAGCACTCTAGCTATATTAGTGGCTGAGATACAAAATTTCCGATTTTTACTATATAGGGGAAGTGGGCGTGGTCATGGTCCGATTTCGCCCATTTTCAATACCAACCGTCCCAGTCTCGATACCAACTTGCATTTCAAATTTCATCAAAATATCTCAATTTTTACGCGAGTTATCGTGCGTACGGACGGACGGACGGACGGACGGACGGACGGACGGACGGACGGACGGACGGACGGACGGACATGGCTCAATCGATTTCTCTTTTCACCCTGATCATTTTGATATACATAAGTCCATATCTATCTCGATTATTTCATTATGTTACAATCCACCGTTATGAAATCAAAATTATAATACTCTGTGTACTAGTACAGCTGAGTATAAAAACAAACATTAAAATCACACAACAGCACAGCGCACAAACAATTCATGTGCAAGCGATTGCCACAATTTCCGTTTATATATGTATGTACATATGTACATATATTATTCGCCATCACTATACACAAACTTAGTTTAAAAGGGTACACTTAGCGTCAGAGAGAGGTGAACAACGATTTTTTTTTTATATGATCAACCCTTTTTCGTGATTGAAAATTGTGAAGTTTTTATTAATATGCTAACTTATTTATGTATTTTATGTAGGAAAGTATCTGTGCTTTTTATGTTTAAAAACTGTTTAAATAATTTGTATTTATTCTTTATCCTATAGGTGGCAACTCTCTTGTTTACCATTTAGCAAACAAAAAATGCATTAAACTGATTTTCCCTATTATTTTTGCACTATTTTTCACTAATTGTAACAAATTTAAATATGTATTAAATACTAATTTTAAGTTAGGTGGCAACTCCATTCAAAAATTTTGCATGTTGTTGTCTTCAATTGAACGATTTTAACACCTTCTTATTTTTATATTTTAATATGCTAGATATATTTTATCGCTTTTTAAATTTTGAGTTAGATGACTCTCTTAATAACAATTTTTTCTTTGAAATTTATTTTTATGAAAATGGACTTAGCATATGGACTCTCTTGGTCTATCGTGTGCAAGTGCAAGGGAAAACATTAACACATTTCACGTGATGCCCGACGTTTCGCTAAACGTTTTAACATCATCAGGGGCGAAATCTTTATTTAAAAACAACATAGACAAAAATCAATATAAGTAAAAACAAATAAAAACATACAAAAATCACAGAAGAAAAATTAATAATTTTGGATACATAACCGACGGTGACGGACGTAAACTTACATGAAATTGGTGGAAATTTTTTCACTCACCACTTTTTCGTGTTTGAAAATTGTGAAGTTAAAAGTTATTAAAATACCTACTAGATGAAGTTTTTATAGAACTAAATGTTTAAAATTATTTTTATAATTGCTTTTTGCTACAGGTGGCAACTCTCTTGATAACAATTTTTTCTCTCACCACTTTTTCGTGTTTGAAAATTGTGAAGTTAAAAGTTATTAAAATACTAGATGATTTTTTATAGAACTAAATGTTTAAAATTATTTGTATAACTGCTTTTTGCGATAGATGGCAACTCTCGTAATAACAATTTTTACACTTAAGTTAAATGTTGTTAAAATTTTAGATGATTTTTTATAGAACTAAATGTTTAAAGTCATTTATATTATTGCTTTTTGTGATAGGTGGCAACTCTCTTAATTACAATATTTACGCCAATGGTGAATAGAATTTGTTTCTCTAATATTTTTTTACAATATTGTGCACAATGTATTATACATATGTATGTATAATAATTTTTTAGAAATATTTTATCGCTTTTCTTGTTTCAAGGTAGTTGCCAGCTCTTATAACTATTATTTTAGCAGAAAAAACTGCATTTAAATTACTTCTACTATAAATCTAATTATTATATACATAACTAGTTTTGTTTGTGTTGTATAAGATCGTACTAAATATGAATTTTTGATAAAGTGGCAACCTTATTCAGAGTTATACACTTTGTCTCTACTTAAGTAGTAGCTGTGTCTTTTATCACTACCAACCTATCCATTTTTTATGAAATTATGCTTCACTTTTCAGACAAGTGGCAGTTCTTTTAATGATATAAAAAAAATGTTAAATATGTATTTATTTTTAGAAACATGGCAACATATTTTATTTTTAGTAAGATGGCAAGACATTTTGTAAGCATTTTTTTTTTGCATTTGATCTTAGTTATTCATTTTTTTGCAATTTCTCAATTTTCAAACGTTATAGTGAAAGTTATAATAGAATTTTTCGCTTTTGAAATAAGAGGCAACGCATTGAATTATCATTTTTAGCAAAAATTTATTTCTTTTGCATTTTTTAACTGTTTCAAATTTTTTTTTATATGGGGGTATGATTTTTTTACGCCTACTGTACATGCCAACACACTCATGCATTTCTACAAAAATTTACAACGAAAGATTGTAGCAAATGTAGATATTTTTTCTGTGTCGCCAATTTTCACAAAGCGTGTAAAGTAATTCAGCAAAAAGAAAAAAAAAAAAAAACAAAAAAGGAAACAAAAAAATACGTGTAAAAACAAAAAAAAAACGGGTTAAAACAAACCTCGCCCTTTGCCTCATTGCTTTTATGCCGTCGTACCCTTATGTCATTTTTGCAAATTTTTTGGAAATCTACATGAACATGGTCACCTAAAGATATTTTAAAATGGCTTCGATAGCGGTACATTGCAGCCATTTTAACATGTTGGAAAAGCGGAATTTATGCGCATATCATGTGCAGGAAGTAAGTGGAATATAAAATTTTTTACTTTTTTGGGGCTTTTCAAATTTTTTTTTTTATTTTTTTATATTTTATTGCATTTGTGCAGGTTTTATAATTTAACAAAAATATTATTGCCGTTTCTGTCGTGTTTCTGTGTTTTATGACATTTTTGTGTAAATTGGCGCAATATAAAAATTTGCTAAAGCCATAAAAAAATGTGAATTATCATGTCCAGTATCATCCGGTCAAGTGGGAGAGGATTGATGAGTTTTAGAAAATTAGAAAGTGTATTTGTATTTATGCATATGTTTTCCTTAAAGTCTAGTAGTAAAAAATTTAAATAGCGTGTATCAAACTTTGATGTTTAAAAAGTATATACATATGTATAGTTAGTGATCGCTAGAAGTAGTTTGGAAAACCTTGGCGCGATCTGTTTGTCTCGGGAGGTTACTAGGAAATGTGTTTATTTCTCATAAAAAACGTAAGGTTATCTGGGAAAACATCTCGCTGAATAGTATACTATACTCGATCTAAATGCCGAAT
The DNA here is from genome assembly GCA_960531455.1 of Urophora cardui. Taxonomy (NCBI): domain Eukaryota; kingdom Metazoa; phylum Arthropoda; class Insecta; order Diptera; family Tephritidae; genus Urophora; species Urophora cardui. The sequence goes on from OY482673.1 coordinate 127,940,594, forward strand.
GGATTTTTCTCTTCACATTTACTAACTCATTATCCACCAAAAAAAATATTCGGAAATTTTATGATGGAGCATGACTTCTTTGCATAAGATTTGTAGAACTAATGTTAAAGTTTTGACAGTGAAAATTGTTATTTTTTTTTTACGAGGAGGAATGATTCAAAAGCTTTTACCCCGACATTGTGGACTCTGCATTATACCACCTACTATTGTCATCCTAATGAGCCCCCCGTAGTACCACCGTCAAGCTACCGTCGGTAGGTGGGTTTAGTACTAGGCTCTCCCTTCGTCGAGGTCACGCTATTACCCTCAGTCGAATTTGCACCTGCAAGCCTTAACCCCTAATTTTCATTGCATTGAACGTCGTGCACCTGAAAATAACTAGACATATCGTGCCGGATGCAGGAGGCTAAACTCCTCTACGTATGCCTTCCACTCGAAGCACCGTAATTTAGAATATTTTTATCTGGCCCTTGTACTGCTATTTTTAGTCGCCGCTGTCTCGCCATAGCCTCTCTAGATCCTCAGTGTTTTCATTCTATCTGCTATTATGTCACTCGCTGCAATCCATTTGGAACTGCTTTCTAGCATATATTTTAGCAGCGACTCAGGTGAATAGTCATTTGCACATTTTCTATGGAGCTTATTGCTAGATTCGTAGAATCTTGGACACTCAAAGAAGACGCGTTACACATGCTCGACTACTTGCCTTCCACAGTGGTCACACGTTGGATTTATCTCGTGTTTAAAACGGTAGCGGTAAGCTTTGAAACAGCCGTGCCCGGTTAGGAACTGAGTCAGTTAAAATCGATTTCTTCCTGAGCTCTTTGCAGCCAGCATCCCAAGTCTGGTATACATCTAAGTATGTGTCCAGCGTCCACCTAAAATAAAACAAGTAAAAGCGCGGCTGTCTTCGGCAGTACCGAAGACTTCATACCTTTCATGAGTGGGGAAATGAAAAGTTACCTATCTATGTACATAGAGTGATTAAGTTTAATTTATACTTTTAATTCTGTGGGTTATTTATGGAAAGATTTATTAGAAAAAATTGTGTCTTGGCTATTTAAATGGAGGAGCTACACACCAAAATTTCCATATCTGAACAATCGGTTGTATGGGAGCTATATGTTATAGTGGTCCGATCTTGACAATTTTCGGTAATCCCGTTTGGGCCCATATGGGTACAAATACTTCAAAATTTCACGCCGTATATCTGAATAATCGGCTGTTGTGGAACTATATGTTATAGTGGTCCGATCTTGACAATTTTCGGTAACCTTGTTTGGGCCAAAATGGGCACGTCTACTTCAAAGTTTCATGTCCTTAGCTGTTTAAATGGGGAAGTTATGCACAAATTACATCCAAAAATTGCATGTATATCTGAATAATCGGTTGTTTTCTATATGTTATAGTGGTTCGATTCGGCCGGTTCCGACAAATGATCAGCTGCATATAACAACATACCTGTATTCCGAATTTCATTCAGATATCTCAAAAACTGAGGGACTAGTTTGCGTTCACACAGACGTACGGACGGACAGACGGACATGGCTTAATCGACTCAGCTCGTGATTCTGACCATATCGGTATATATTTTGGTGGGTCCCCCACGTTTCCTTCTGGTACTTTCGACAAAAATTTTTTGGCACTAAGTTATAATACCATTTCATTCTCATGAAAGGTATAAAAATAAATACGTAAAGTAAAAAAGATGTCCGAGGAGATATTTTGGTTTATAAACAGCCAGTTATAAAGCGGAAAATTACACCAGATCTGTAGGAAAACTAACATACAAGGCTCTCCTCTTAACACATGAAAAAACTTTCTAGGATCCTACTTTATAAAACAAGCAAATGATAGATGGGCTGGAGAATCTACTTGCTAGATTTCCAGGCAAATATTGCCAAACTGGACCAGCCAATTTCTAGATCAGAAATCCTTCTTAGTCGGCCCCACATTAGCCCTTTTTATACTCAGCTGTACTAGTACACAGAGTATTATAATTTTGATTTCATAACGGTGGATTGTAACAGAATGAAATAATCGAGATAGATATGGACTTATATATATCAAAATGATCAGGGTGAAAAGAGAAATCGATTGAGCCATGTCCGTCCGTCCGTACGCACGATAACTCGCGCAAAAATTGAGATATTTTGATGAAATTTGGAATGCAAGTTGGTATCGAGACTGGGACGGTTGGTATTGAAAATGGGCGAAATCGGACCATGACCACGCCCACTTTTCCTATATAGAAAAAATCGGAAATTTGGTATCTCAGTTACTAATATAGGTGGAGCGATGAAATTTTACCCACGTGTTGAGCTCAGGCCCCTAGGAAGAAATTTGATGAAATTTTGGAAAATGGGCGGTGCCACGCCCACTTATTAAGGGGCAAATATTTAAAGTTTTATAAGCCATAACTCAGAAACCGTTAAAGATATATGTATCGATGAAATTTAGTACGCGTGATGTATTTACTTAGACAAATGTGTCGACGAAAAATTACCAAAATCGGTTGACGACCACGCCTACTTTTATATATGGGAATTATAAAGTGACCTAATAAAAACATTTTAAGCGATATCTTTGTCAAATATAAGTTCCACAATAGACCGGAAACAAAAAATAGAAAAATTTTGGAAAACGGGCGTTGCACCGCCTCTTTTTAGACAAAGGAATATACGAGATTTCGGAGCCCAAAACTCGACAAATAATTAAGATATTATGAAGAAACTTGGTTTATACACTTATAAAAATTATTGAATTCGGTTTATGACCACGCCTACTTTTTAATAAAGATAGTTCTGGAACACCCTTTGGAAACGTGACATCTTTGTAACTAGAAGTCATAAAGGAATGAAATTTTTGCACAAAGAATAATATTCATATGCCTAGTTGGATGGCTGATAAAAATTTTGAAAATGGGCGTGGCTACGCCCACTTTATCTAGCACTCCCTTTATATAAAATACACCGTGTTTCCATCAAACGCAAACAAACTATGAAAGCATACAGCTGAGTATCTAATGTTCGATTCCAATCGAACTTAGGCTTCCTTACTTGTTTGGGTTTAATAAAGGGCCACTGTCTTATGGTCATCCATGGAAATCGCATGGGCCTCCTTACAAGCGATTTCCGTCGCAGCTGTAGGGATGAGAAGGAGGTAGAAAGCGTAGAACACTATCTCTGCTCTTGTCATCCCAGCGGGTTAGGGTGCCTAGAATATACCCGTGGTAAGGAATGCCTGTCGTAAGAGGCGACTAAAATCCACCGGCCTAGAAGGTTGAATATGGCCAAAAAAAAAAATCGTTCAGACGACAGTCGGGCTAGTGTCAGAAGGGAGTAGTATCCGAGCGTACCAGATTTATCTGGAAAAGGACTGTCAAATTCCCACACGTCCCCAAAACCTTCGGGGAGTGTCTTGGTGGCTACAACAACAACAAAAACTATCTCTTCTCCTGTACGTTTGCCTCCACAGACACTGCTTTGGAGGTCTGGAGGAGCTCGAAGACGTAAAAGTATCTGACATCTTACGCTATATGAGGCGAACTAGATGGTTTAGTTTTATATGCGTCTAATCTCTCTATACTCTGTATGCGGGGGGAATAAATCAAGATCCACGTGGTATCACAACGGGCCGCCAGACCTATGTGTGGCCCCGTTTTCGGACGAATGGAGGCAGCCACTATAACATAACCTAACATACATTACAAAATTGCAAATTCAAGTGCCTTCCATAAGCGAGCTGCTCTCTCAAATCAATTTCTGACCTCTTTCACTATAAACATTTGTCCTTTATCCTACTTGGACAACCCTAAAATACTTATTATCTTCTGCGACAAGTACTCTCCAAATATTTACAAACAAATTCTGAACAAAGCAAACAACCACAAAAACCTCTTAGCTACAATTCTGAACTAATTTCAAAGAATATTAATTCCATTTCGCTGACAGTTTTGATCACGATGATGGTGATGCCTGAAACGATAGAAAAAGCAACAATAGCAACAACTCAAGTTATAGAACAAAAATCAAGCATATAAAGTGATTTAGTAATTACAGCAACTGCAATGTTATTAAAACAACAACAACTCACATATAATAAAATAACAACAACAAACTTAAACTCGTTAGTGGACAAAAGGCAGAAGGCGCCTGCAAACAATGTGACTTTGATGTTGAGTGGCGCCGGATGCGGCGCGACGCGTCTATATAGAGAACAACAATTGCAACAAAAACAACAACAACAATAAAATGCAACTACAACATCCAATTCAGTTCAACAACATCATACAACAAAGATGCAAAATGTGTTCTATGACAAGCGAAGCGCGACAAGTTTGTTGTTATGTTTTTTTTTTCTCTCCAAATGAAGGAACAAAATTCATTTGTAGCTTCAATTAAACGAACAAGGACATGCCAAGAAGGTGTGGTGTGGTCGTCGGCGCTCTTGACTTGGCAAATAACGTTGACAACGGCAGAAGACAAGTGAAGTGGCAATTAAAACTAAAGAAATTTTATTTATAAAATTGTTGTTGTTGTCGTGTATGTGTTGTTGTGTAACTTATTGTCGCATTTTTGTGTACCTTGTTTGTGCTGCGAAGTATATAGAAAACATGTGGCATAGACCGACTGGATAAGAACTTAATTGGATAAAAAGAATTAGATCTGCAACGAATGTAGAATTTCAAAAAAAAACTCAGTAATTTTTTTTTTTATTAATTTCGAAAAAATTTCAAAAACGTGTAAATTTTTTTTTTAAAGTTTCAAAATAAAAATTAGGTTTAGAAAGGAAATTTTAAATAAAATATATTCGAAAAAATTTTAATTAATTTCAAAAGATTATAGAAAGTTTTAAAAATTTTCAAAAATAAACAGAGGTATAAAGAATTCAGGTCCTTTTGTCATTTCAAGAAATTCTAAAGTGGTCCAACTAGCATAGACTACCATAGACCAGTATGATCTTACACCAGATGAGTGGATGGAATTGGTTAAAAATTGTAGAAAGCATGCTCCTTTTGATGTTAATAATATGGTGGGGAAATTTATGTCATTTGACGAACGACGGCCAATGTTCAGGGACTACCAGAGTATAGTAGACGACGGTGGAAAAATTTCCCAAATGCGAAAGGCAAAATTTGTCAAGGGTTAATCTGTGATGCAGTTTAATGGTGATTATTGTGAAAAATATAAATCCGTCGATATAAAGAAATCTAGCGTGAACCTACATGATTTCATAGAGTTCTTGCAGAATTTTACACCAGATCAGGGCAGCAACATACGCGTTTTGAAATTCAAAAAAATGCAGGACATAAAAAAAATGTTGAAATTTGTACCACCGGTTCATCACCCCTTTTTACCTGTCTCTCCACATGTAAACCGCAGAGATGAAACAGAAAACAATCCAGAAGATTTTCTACCAGCCCGCCGTGGAGAAAACTAGGTTACTGTTACTTTTCATGCAGAGGTGATCATTTACGAACATGTGTATGTTATTTTTGTAATTAAAGTACTTCCTTTCACATTTTTTTTACTTTATTCACATAATTTTCAATTTGTAGTTCAAACTTCCTTAAAAATTGAAAATTCTAAAGTGGTCTATGTAACAAGTTTTCTTGTTACATATAAATATTATATAAAAAACGTTTCTATAATAATTTTTTTTAATACAGAATGTTAAGTTAACTATTAAGCTAACATAATAATTTACAATATTCACTTAACATACATCAACAATCGCACACCGCATTAAAACGCGTTTCATCTGTTTCCTCCAATTTTGTATTTTGTTAGATAGACCAGTTTAGTTCTACGCTAGCCATTTTGAGTTTTAAGAAAAAAAATTTTTTTTCCAAACAAAATTTTCTAAAAAAAAAATTTATACATTTTCCAAAAAAAATTTTGTTTCCAAAAATTTATATTATTCATAAATTTTTTTTTTAAATACATTTCAATTAAAAATGAGAAAACTTAAAAACTTTACTAAAAACCTTTAAACAGATTTTTAAAAATATTGAAAACTTTTGCAGCGTACCTACTGAAAAGCAAGTCCTCAACTTTGTTGGATATAGTACATATCGCTGTTGCCTCATATTGCTTGCTTACGTCCTTTCAACTTTTTTCAGTCTTTTTATACCTTTCATGAGAATGAAATGGTATTATAACTTAGTGCCAAAAAATTTTTGTCGAAAGTACCAGAAGGAAGCGTGGGGGACCCACCAAAATATATACCGATATGATCAGAATCACGAGCTGAGTCGATTAAGCCATGTCCGTCTGTCCGTCTGTCCGTCCGTCCGTCTGTGTGAACGCAAACTAATCCCTCAGTTTTTGAGATATCTGAATGAAATTCGGAATACAGGTATGTTGTTATATGCAGCTGATCATTTGTCGGAACCGGCCGAATCGGACCACTATAACATATAGAAAACAACCGTTTATTCAGATATACATGAAATTTTTGAATGTAATTTGTGCATAACTTCCCCATTTAAACAGCTAAGGACATGAAACTTTGAAGTAGACGTGCCCATTTTGGCCCAAACAAGGTTACCGAAAATTGTCAAGATCGGACCACTATAACATATAGTTCCACAACATCCGATTATTCAGATATACACATTTTGGTGTATAACTCCTCCATTTTAACAGCTAACGGCCTGAAATTTTGAAGTGTTTGTACCCATATGGACCCAAACAGGGTTACCGAAAATTGTCAAGATCGGACCACTATAACATATAGCTCCCCTACAACCGATTGTTCAGATATGGACATTTTGGTGTATAACTCCTCCATTTTAACAGCTAACGGCGTGAAATTTTGAAGTATTTGTACCCATATGGGCCCAAATGGGATTACCGAAAATTGTTAAGATCGGACCACTATAACCTATAGCTCCCCTACAACCGATTGTTCAGATATGGACATTTTGGTGTATAACTCCTACATTTTAACAGCTAACGGCGTGAAATTTTTAAGTATTTGTACCCATATTGGCCCAAACAGGGTTACCGAAAATTGTCAAGATCGGACCACTATAACATATAACTCCCCTACAACCGATTGTTCAGATATGGACATTTTGGTGTATAACTCCTCCATTTTAATAGCTAACGGCCTGAAATTTTGAAGTATTTGTACCCATATGGGCCCAAACGGGATTACCAAAAATTGTCAAGATCGGACCATTATAACATATAGCTCCCATACAACCGATTGTTCAGATATGGACATTTTGGTGTGTAGCTCCTCCATTTAAATAGCCAAGACACCATTTTTTCTAATAAATCTTTCCATAAATAACCCACAGAATTAAAATTATAAATTAAACTTAATCAGGCTATGTACATACATAGGTAACTTTTCATTTCCCCACTCATGAAAGGTATGAAGTCTTGGGTACGGCCGAAGACAGCCGCGCTTTTACTTGTTTTTACTTTCCTTGCTTGCCATTGTTGTTGTTGCAATTTTTTATTACACTCGGCATTTAACACTTAACACCCCCCAACATACATAGCAACACGTGCTTCATTTTCACATTCCGCGCCAGCTAACACATTTAAAGCTTAAAGCAAAATGCTGCATAGCTTTAGGCGCTGGTAATGGCAAGGCTTTGCTCTATACATACATATTTACATATTTACAGCTGGCTGATGTGTGCAAGCTCAAGCAAATTGCAAAAGTTGCACAAGGAAGTCAAAATATAAGACCGTAAGTAGTAAATTGCCAGCGATCATGGGATAACTAAATAGTGCACACATATGTACATACAAATATACATACATCAACCGTACGCTTTCCTTTGTCGCCCACTATTTATTGTGCAGCTCGTGCAAAATTCCAGCTAAAGCGCCATCTGAGCCAACCAAGAGCTACACTTTTAGTTTGGCAATCAAGCAGGAAATTACAAAAGAGCAAATAAGCAACAGGCGGAACTGTAAAACTCTGAAAGTAAATCAGTGTGTGTTGGCTGAACAACAACAACAATAACAACCATGAACAGTGTAAATAACAGAAGTTAATTAACCTACAAATCGTCCAAGAGGAACACATATATGTGCATATACACATACTCGTTCCACGTTATATATATATGTACATATGTATATATTTTCAACGAAACCAAAGCTTACCTTAATAAGCTCTATTGCTTTTAAACAGTGAAAGCGACCAAGCAAAACTGACTTAGCAGAAAGTGCAATAGGAAGTATTAAAATATTAATTGAAGACATCTAAACGTGCAAATGATTACACATACATAATAGTAGATTTACACTAAGTAGGCTGAGCAGTTGGAATTACGAAATACTTGACTTTACTTTTTGTTCCCATTTTAATCTCTAAGAATATGAAAATCAAGCTCTTCGAAAAGTTTATAATTGGCTAGAGGTCAACTGATAGAAGAATAAAGAACAAAGTTATTTAACTTTTCTTAACGATTCTTCCATGATAGTCTATAGCGAAGAGGATAAAGCCGCAAGGCCTGTTATAGCCTGCCAAAAAACACTTCAACCTAAAGAAATGTAATTTAAATGAAATTGAACAAAAATGTGCCGAAATCCATCGGTGTACTGCTGCTTGAAAGGCCGTTGCTCAGAATACGAGTTTTAGCGCTGATCCAATTAAGTACTCTGAAAAAAAAAACGTTGTAAATCTAAAGACTTTCGCTGTTAAATCAACTACTTTCCGCAGTTGAAATGTGCCCAACAACGCTCCGTTGTTGTTTCAAAGGTGGGAGCGTTGTTGATTTAAGTCAACAACGGAGACTGTTGGAAAAAATTTTCGCCTAAAAATAAATTTTTGTTTGCATTTTACTCTTCATCTTCTCTCCACCCGGGTCCTAACTGCAAATATGTAGCCTCCGCTTGTTCTCCTCTTCTTCTCTCCTTCTTATCATTCACTGGTTGCTATCTTTATTTCTTATTCCGCTTTTTCTTCTTTATTTTATATTCTCCTCCGGATTCGAACCATGACATCAACCTGAAATTCTATCCAATCATCACATAGTGGAACATTCAACATTATATTGAATTGTAGTAACCTATTTATACTTCCATTTCCTAAAAAGGAATCCATGAATTATTTGAATCATTGTAAAAACAAAATTTAAAAAAATTTGTTCTCATTAGTTTTGTTTACAACGGAAACTGTTGGGTAAAATACCTTTGCCTTTAAATCAACAACGGGGAGAAAATTGCTGCTAAAAATAGATTTTTTTTGGCTTTTTCTCTTCATCTTCTCTCCATCATTATTTTTTTTTTTTTTTGTTGGTTTTCTCACAAAAAAATATTTTCTCACAAAAAATTTTTTAAAGGCAATCAAGTTTTTGAATCAACAACGCCCGTTTTTGAATAAATTGTTGGATCAAAAACTTTTCTGTAAAAACAAATACTTTTGCTGTTGAATCAAAGACGCAGATTCAACAGCCGAACGTTGTTGGTTTAACTACGGGTATTTTTTTTCAGAGTACAAACTTCCTTAACCCAGGAAGCTACGAAGGCTAGATGATATAAAACTCATACAACTCGAGGTTGTCCTATATTCCTACAAAACGAAATGAGATAAACTCGTTGTCTACAAGAAAAATGCATTCCAGATTCAATAATTTAAACTGGAAAAAAAAGATTAAAGCTTAATAAATATCGCATAAAGCTTTGCCAATATCGAAAGCATGAAATTTAAATCGAAAACGCATTAGCTAGAAGAGTATACAAATATACATGTGTATGTAGGACAGTGGCGCACACAGAAAAATATTTTGGGGGGGGAGGTTTAATATCCAACGGAAAATTAAAAAAAAATACTTAAAACTCGTCCAGACAATTTTTATTTAAATTTATGTTTGGGGAGTGGACCTACGTATGCACACATTAAACAAAGGCACCTTTTAAATCTCAATTCATTGCATTTTCTCTGTATTTAAATTAAAACTGACAAGTAAGGAAGCCTAAGTTCGAGTAGAATCGAACATTAGATATTCAGCTGTATGCTTTCATTGTTTGTTTGCGTTTGATGGAAACACGGTGTATTTTATATAAAGCGAGTGCCGCATGAAGTGGGCGTACCAACGCCCATTTTCAAAATTTGCATCAATCATACAACTAAGCATATAAATATTATTGTTAGTACAAATTTGCAACCCTTTATGACTTCTAATTACAAAGATGTCACGTTACAAATTCCCGAAGGGTTTTACAGAAATATCTTTGTTAAAAAGTAGGCGTGGTCATAAACCGATTTCGCTAAATTTTTGAGCATGTATTACCACAAGTTATTAAAGTGTACAAACTGATTTTCGTCATAACATATCAATTATTTGTAGAGTTATGGGTTCCGAAATCTCGTAGATTCCTTTGTCTGAAAAGAGCCGGTACCACGCCCATTTTCCAACATTTTTCTATTTTTTGTTTTATGTCTATAGTTGGACTCATGACACAAAATTTCAATGAGCTATCTTTATATTTGACAAAGATATCGCTTAAAATGTTTTTATTAGGCCCCTTGGTAGTTCCCAAATATAAATTTCGGAGTGGTCGTCAACCGATTTCCTAAGTAAGTAAATTACGCGTACCAAATTTCATCGATATATCTGATACGGTTTCTGAGTTATGGCTTATAAAAATTTCAATGTTTGCCCCTCAATAAGTGGGCGTGACACCGCCCATTTTCCAAAATTTCATCAAATTTCTTCATAAGGGCCTGAGCTCAATACGTGTGTGAAATTTTATCACTCTAGCTCTATTAGTGACTGAGATACAAAATTTCCGATTTTTACTATATAGGGGAGGTGGGCGTGGTCATGGTCCGATTTCGCCCATTTTCAATACCATCCGTTCCTGTCTTGATACCTACTTACATTTCAAATTTCATCAAAATATCTCAATTTTTGCGCGAGTTATCGTGCGTACAGACGGGCGGACGGACAGACGGACAGACGGACGGACATAGCTCAATCGATTTCTCTTTTCACCCTGATCATTTTGATATATATAAGTCTATATCTATCTCGATTATTTCATTCTGTTACAATCCACCGTTATGTGATTAAAACTAAAATACTCTGTGTACTAGTACAGCTGAGTATAACAAACCTCAGCTAATATCCACAGCATACTTTTAGGAAAATGTCTCCACACTGCTTGTTTATAAACATAATCAATAGTTGTTGACAAACATTGGCAATTTACATCCACGAATATTCATAGATTTTACATGTATTTACATATATATTTGTGCATGTACCATCTTTTATAAAATTATTTTTTTATGGTGTTGTCAAACTTTGGGGGGGGTTTTAACCCCAAACCCCCCTTGAGTGCGCCAATGATGTAGGACATATATTATATGTACATAAATACATACCTAAGGACATATGTATGTATGCACATACATAGACATAAAGATGAACAATCCCTGCAGGGAACTCAATAACTAGTGAGAAAAATTTCTACTTCCGAACTAGCGAAAAGGTTTTTAAAAGGAACTAGCTCCATTTTAGTTAGACTCTCACCTGTTCAGAAGGAGTGAATTGAATCACCATTATAAGACACACTGTGATTTGTATGCAATTTCGAACTGACAAAAATTTTATGGGTCTGCATATTTCTACAATTCTCAGATTGTTAGGTTAGTGAAGCATATCGTATAAAGAGTACAATTTGCATCTTCAATTAATGAAATGAAATGTTCGCCTAATTATGATTTTCCCATCCCTCAGGTTTATTTTAAATTTTTTTGTTTTATTAATTTTTAAATATTTTTGTAAATTTTTATTGAATAAATAAATAAAATATTAGTTAAAAAATAAATAAATAAGGAAAAAATGTTCCGCCTCGACACACACAGGATTCGAACCAGATTGATTGTCACCCGCGTTAGCCAGTCGGCCATCGCGCCACTTGCATGAAGTGTGTCAAATGCTGCACTCAAGCCGCAGATGTAAAACTGTAGAATTTGTAGGTACTTGTAGCTGGTGTAGAACTATCGAAATTGTGCCAATAAACGAACTAGTGAAAACTGTAGAATTTAGTACTAGTTCGGAACTATCGAAAATGTAGTGCAGAGAGTGACAATTGACACCGCCTAGGACATCGCCGTGTTAAATTCCCCAGTTGATAACATGCACAAGAGATTTAGCTCGCACTAGTAGTGGCGAAAAATGCACTAGAATCGACCTAGTTCGGGACTAGAGATTTTCCCTACAGGGAATGCCCAAAACTCCATTATATTAAAAAATATAATTCTTCTTCTCAACACAATATTCGCAAGCTAATCGCTTTAAAATAAAAAAATATACAATGTCATTTTGGATTTATGAAAGTAGCAGCGCACATGAAAGCACTGGTTAGTTAAGCCTGGTTTTCATTAGGTCAAATTCACTGACGTCAAATCACTGTCCTAGATGACAATATGTCATTTTGAGTCAAATGTGTTTTCATTAGGTTTCAAAAACTGACATGAAGTCGATAGAGCAGTGTGGGTCAAAGATTGCCGTCAAATTTTGGTGTCAGTTGATTGACAGTCCGTTTTCATCTCCGCTGTCAAACGTGAAGTAAAAGCTTTTGACAGCCGGGCAGCAAGGTCAGTTTTCTCACCCGTGGTTTTCTTGTGGTGGTGCTATTTCTAGGTTGCACAAAAACTTGGAAATCGTTTACTAATAACTCTTCCATTTTCTGATATTAAAATACTATTAACAAAATAAGTAAATAAATTTATAATACTCGCACAATCACAATCAGCTGTGCGCTCGACAAACCAGGGCCCCGGTGCAAAGGATTTTTTCGTTTGCTCCGCTTCCAAAATTTTTTGCTGCTCTTATGCCCATATGACACTACGTTTTTTTTCCGGTATTCTACAAGGTTTTTTGGAGTGAAGGAGATGGTCAAATACAGTTTTGCGTTGGTGCAAGCGAGCAAGCTATATTGAAAAAACCAAACGAAATACCAACAAAATACCATCTAGGCAGGTTTTTCTGACAATTGTTTTAAGTTAAAAACTATAAAATAAATTATATATAAAATAAAAAATATATGGAAATACAAATTTTAAATTTGCCTCTTGTAAGCTTCTGCTTTGGCCGTAAGGGGAAAGAAGATGTCCGGAAGAAAAAGTATACTGCGCACTGGCTTCTCTTTATAACATGGAATACACAGCTACTCTGCCATCTGAGTTTCATAACTTTTATTGCAGTAATTTAAATTCAAATTTCCAAAAAAATTAATTCTTGAAATAAATATTATTTTCATTTAGTTTGAATGGCAATCAAATTGTTTTTGAGGGAGTTTTTGTCTCTTTTCAACCTACAGAAGAATTGTTTTTGTATTTTGACTTTCGGTGGATTTTCCACACCAAAAAAAAACAAGAAAAAAACGTAGTGTCATATAGGCAATAGCTCCCATCCTTTTTTTGCATAGGGCTCCGTTCTCGCTCCGATTTTTTATATATTGGCTCCGCTTCAAATCGACAAGACTGTTTTAAATCAGATACGACAATTTTTAATGATGAAAAGAGACGCTCAACGCTTACCTGAGATAAAGGCAAACTCGAACTATTTGGCATAATCTAGGGTCGCTTTAAAACCATCTTCGGTTTTAAACCTACCTTTATTCTCTATAGCAGGCTTGCTAAACGCTCTCGTATTGAAAGTACAAAGCTCAATACATCTACAAAATTTTTATATGCATTGAAACATTTTTTGCTCATTTAGATTTTTTTATGAATTCCAATAAAATATTAAGGGTCTTCATCTAAAGTGGTAAACTGCTGGTAAATGCGGTAAAGTGATAAAATATTAATTGTAATAAATTATCTGTCAAAATTTGTATGAAAATATATTTAAGCAAAGTTTATCACTTTACCGAACGATTTTGTTGCGTAAATTTATAAATTTCGGTAAAACTCAAGTCTGACACATTGTCAGTTTTACTTTTTCAATTTAAAAGAAGAAATTGTGGTTTCCTTCGGCATTTTTTTTTGTTTATTTTATTGGGTTTTTTTTTATTTATTAATCAAGTTGACACTGACAAGAGTTTAAACAATTATTTACCAAGGTGGTTTCATGTAAAAATGCGGATAAACTGATAAACTTTAAAAATTTATTACTTAATCACTTTAGATGAAGACCACTATTATTTTAGAATTTATTTTCAAATGGTAGTATCACATACATACAAATTTTTATTTTTATTTTTTATATGAAAATTATTTGAAAACAAATTTTTTACAGTGCTTTCATATTTTGAATTTTTTTTCATTACACTTTTGTTATTGTATATTTCGATTTCTTACGGCAGTTCTCGGGAGCTGTAATACAAAGTGCCTTTGCTCTGCACATAAAATATGAATCATAGGCACATATGTACATATAAAATTTTTTTATATCTGAGTGCTTATGGCAGTGCAAAGAAAATCTTATTTTTATATTTTTATTCGAAGGCTTTTCTTAACAAATCAGAAAAAATCGATTAAAAACCATGGACGCAAAATCAGTGAGCCATTTACAATGTTACGATCAAATTTTGTAAATAAAACAAAATATCATGCAGAAATTTCATTAAGTATATAAATCTACCTTGGCTGTTATAGCAAGTTTAATATACCTAATATACCTACATGTTTTTATTTATATCTTTTTATTGAATTAAGTTATAAGAATGGGGTTTTTACAGAAATATAGAGTTTTAAAAGGAGAATAATGTGGTATATGTAACTCAAAATCTTCTTAAGTCGACTTAAGCGGTTAATGCTTGTGGCCACAGATATAGATATATAAAGAGCTAGTGATTTTTAACTCAACTTCCAGCTTCTACCTGTAATTTGAGCTCCAGCTCCGCTCCGTGAAAAAGCCATAGCTCCTTAGCTCTTCGCTCCTTGACACGCTCCGTGGCCCTGCGAATCAGCTGTGAGCTTGACAAACGAAACAAGTTTGCCAACACGCTGGCAAATGAATTTTGTGTGTCAAATGTTGCCCAATGCGCTGGCAAACTACAATTTGAGTGTTTTCATATGGCTGTCATTTTATATGACAGCGAGTGGTCAAAACTGACTGCAAACGCATTTGACACAATATGCCAACCCGTTTTCATTTGTTTGACAATATTTGACGTCATATATGACCTAGTGAAAACCAGGCATTACAATGGCTGCTTTAAAGAATACTCCAGCAATGTCGTTTACATACATTTGTTACTTGAAACCAATATCTATATTTAGCCAGATAGAGAATAAATCATTCAGCACATACATTTTACGTTCTTAATATAAAGCCCCTGGTCGGACAGGGAAAATATCAAAAGGTCGGACAAGGAAATATCAAAATGAAAGAATGAAATAAATAATATAAAAAAGTTAAGGAAAAATTGCAAAGTGAAAGAAATGTGGAAATGTGCGTGAATAGTGCTCCACTGAACATACATTTCTTGGAAACAGTGTCTGTCAGCTACATACATTCATGTCTAGATATTACTTTGCTGTTGTATTCCTGATCTGTATACCTTTAATTCAATAAACGATCTTAGGAAATGCATAAATCACGAGAAGGTATTTAGAAACTACTTATAAGCTTAATGTTTGTTTCAGCCCAGAAAAATCGTTAGAACATTGATTTATTTGTAGAATACTTTAAGGTTAGCTAGCATTCACTACGATACTCACTGGTATATTACAATGTGCGACAGCACTTTTGCTTGCGGAAAAAAGAACGAAAGACAACTATCCATATAGTAAAACCCCCAAATCGTTTTGCTCCCTGAGGTCAACCTTTTTTTACTGCCATTTTATATTTGCGAAATTTTGTCTGAGTGATTTTTAAATAAAGTAAAAATGGGTTAATATCAGGGATTGCAAATAATCGTTATTTTTTAAATTTTGACTAAAAAAATCATACTGAAGGAGAAATGCTAAACGCAAAAGAAGTACACAGATGTAATCACCGTAACGCAGACTATCTCTAGGTGCATTAACTTTTATTTTTTCGATTTTTATAAAAAATTGATTTTTAATCATTATTTTCGGAGTTTTATTTTCTGCTCAGAAAATAAAAGTTATTTCTTGAGTTTTATTTTTCCATCAGAAAATAAAAGTTATTATTTGAGTCTTATTTTTCGATCAGAAAATAAAGGTTATTTCTTGAGTTTTATTTTTCCTTCAGAAAATAAAAGTTATTTTTTGAGTTTTATTTATCGATCAGAAAATAAAAGTTATTTTTTGAAAGAGTTTTTAGTGCTTAGCACGAAATTTTTTATTTTTAATTCAATTTTTAATTGTTGGGGTAAGTGGAAAAAAATTCAACAACTATTTACAGCGAAGGTTGAGTGTATAGCTATTTCACGAAAAACCATTTTCGATCATCAGCACTCTTTTCGGAAGGGAAAAAAACTCAAGAAATAACTTTTATTTTCTGATCGAAAAATAAAACTCAAAAAATAACTTTTATTCTCTGAGCAAAAAAATAAAACTCAGAAAATAACTTTTATTCTCGGAGGATTATTACCATGTAATTCTTCTTCAACTTCTTGTAAAGACAAACCACTTTGTATCAGATGTGCGTAGGTAGTTAAGTAGCAAATTACGTATTATAGTCCACCTACTTTGTTGCTATTGAATTACAATTAAATAATAATTCCAATTAAATATTTTTCTCAGCATTTAACACTTGACTGGTTTTATTCCAAAGTTTTTACATTTTGTTGTTTCCTCCAGCTCGCCTGAGTGAGCGTATCTATTTGCTGTCGTTTCGACGCATTGCGTGACGTGTCAATCACATTTCTTTCCGCTTAAAATCACAGCAAATTAAGCGTACACTTGATACTTGACACTTGATCTAGTAATAATACTTAAAATTGTTTATTACTTATTGGTCGTCAAAAAAATCTATTAAAATATAGAGACAAGTCTTTACCCTTAAAACATTAAGCTTGTTTAACAATTCGTAAACAGTTGAAAACCGAATTTCTTCTTCTAGTCTCATCTTCGATAATTAATTCGGAAAAGATTGTTATTTAATTTGACAACTAAGTCATTATAAAATTACGCTATTGTTGTTTTTGTTGTTACATTAAAAATTATTTCGACTACGCACTAATCCAAAAGAAAAACAAAATCTGACTTGACAACCCTATCAAAAAGGATGCCTGCCTTCATTGCCGCCTTCTTTAAGACAGAGTAGCCTCCACTTGAAGAGGCCATCTCACTTGGGTACTGTGAATGGTAGTGGATTAATTGATTGCTCTTTTTATACCTTTCATGAGAATGAAATGTTATTTGAATTTTGTGCCAAAAAAGTTTTGTCGAAAGTACTAGAAGGAAGCGTGTGGGACCCACCAAAATATATACCGATATGATCAGAATCATGAGCTGAGGCTATTAAGCCATCTTCGTCTGTTCTTCTGTCCGTCTGTCCGTTCGTCTGTGTGAACGCAAAGCCATGCCCGTCTGTCCGCATCTCCTTCTGTCCGTCTGTCCTTCTGTCCGAATGTTCGTCTGTCCGTCCGTCTGTATGAACCCAAACTAGTCCCTCAGTTTTTGAGATATCTAAATGAAATTCGGAATACAGATATGTTGTTATGTGCAGCTGATCATTTGTCGGAATCGGCCGAATCGGACCACTATAACATAAAGGAAACAACCTACCGTTCAGATATACATACATACACGTTTTGGGGAGTAACATATGTATAACTTCTCCATTTAAATAGCTAAGGACATGAAACTATGAAATATTTGTACCCATATTTGCCCAAAGAAGGTTACTTAAAATTGTCAAGATCCGACCACTATAACATATAGCTGCCATACAGCCGATTGTTCAGATATGAATATTTTGGGCTATAACTTCTCAATTTAAATAGCTAATACACCATTTTTTCTAAGGAATCTTTGCCTAAATAACCCAGAGAATTGAAATTAAACTAAATCAGGCTACATACATATGTACATAGGTAAGTTTTCATTTCCCCATTCATGAAAGTACGGTACGGCCGAAGACAGCCGCGCTCTTCCTTTTTTATTTTCGTTTATTGCTCGCTTCACTGGTTAATTCTTTTTCGCTTCGATTTGTTAATTTGGTTTAACCGTTGAATGATTCTTAACACCCACAGCTGCAGCACGTGTTTGTGTGTTTTTTCTTTATTGTCTCTCTACACGCGCTTATACCATGTCTCCACATAACGTGTTTCGCTCTTTTTTTCTGCACTCACTCTCTCAATCTTGTTTTGAACTCAAAACCAGTGCCGAAACTCGCCAATTTCCATACAAAATGTCTGAGAGCGAGTGAAGATTGAAACACTGTTTCATTCTGAATCATCTTGTCAACCTCGATGATATCGATGTCTTCTCTAATTTTGTATCGAAAATCTATCGAAATCTCACACAGACCAAAACAAAAACGCAAAAATAAGCAAACATACAAACATTTAGGAAGAACAAGAAAGAGAAATGTTAAACTGAATAACGATCAGCCACGTGGAGACGGGTTATTTAGCGAGATGTTTCCCTGTATGTTTCGCTGGCGAATCAAGTTACATATGTGGAGATGGGCTTTAAAGTTGTTGTTTACATTTGTTATGGGTTACCTTTGGTCTTAATAAAATTTTGTGCTGATTTTTTTTTTAACTTATTTGAGTTTTTTTTAATTTTTTGTGCTGCTATTTTTGTATTTATGTATACAAAATTTTTGACTAATAACGTTTAATGATTTGTCATTATGAAGAATTTTGTGTCAAAATCTAAACACAATTGGTAGTGTCAAGTCATATTCTAATTTTTTTTCATTGTCTATAATAGGTTTGTTTAATGAGACCAAAAATAGAGTAGAGCAGTTCAAGTTAGATCAAAATAGAGCAGCTGTCGAAAAACAAATATATCAAGTTAGAGCAACTCAGAGCAAACATCTCATGAAACACTTTTTAGGCAGCAATTATGAAAACATTTGACTGATTAACATTTCAATACGACCTTAGATAAATGCAACAAAAAATTGAGAAAACAACAACACTCTATGTCCACAATTTCCCTTTTTTGTTTTGAATACGCAGATTTTCCATTTTTTTGTTCGTTTTTTTCCAAATCATATATATTATTTCTAATTGGTGTTTTATCAATATCCCTTTTTCTGCTCACATAATTTACCAAAATTAATAAGTAACGCATCGTTTTAAAGGTATTAATTAGCTGTGCATGCGACACGGTGTTTTATTGGGCGTGGTACTTTATATGAAAAGTAAGGAGGGTAAAAGTGGGGTTTACCCCCGCAGCGGGGAGTGTTATGGAACCCACATAAAATGTATATCAAACTAAAGGGATTCAGAATACCTATCGAATGGTATAAAAATATTTGAAATCGGTTCAGTAGTTTTTAAGTAATTGCAATTTAAAAAATGCATAATATAAACTTTGAACTTTAATAACTTTGGTTGTTGTTGTTTCCAAAAAAAAAATTCACTTTTATACTCAACTTAGCCTGTTTATCAATCCTCATACTTGGTTTTTTTTTTATTTCATAATTGTAGAAATTTCACATTTGTACCAGACGTGCTATTTTTTCAACTTTGTGGGGCTGAGGGCACCTCTAAACATGCGAGTAGGTCAATAAAATTTTAAAGGCTTATTACTGGGCTAGAAAGGTGCCGTTCTGGCTTTGGAACAAATTGAATTTCCAAAAAAAAATTTTCACTCCACCTTAATATATAAGAGTATATCAAAACGATCAGGATGAAAAAAATGATTGAACCATGTCCGTCCGTCCGGCCGTATACACTCTAACTTGCGCAAAAATAGAAATATTTGAATGAAATTTGGTGCATAGATTCTAATGGGAACAGAGAAAATTGGGGTTGAAAATAAGGCATATGTGTGTATTTCGAAAAGCACGTAAAACATGATAATTCAATCACTAATAAAGCCCGAGTGATGAAATTACGTTATGCAGTTATGAGGAAACGTGCTGAAATTTTGAAAAATGGGCCAAGAGGAGCAAATTTTCAAAGATTTATAAGTCAAAACTCAGGAACTGTAGCAGATAAATCGATTAAGCCAAGGCAAACGTGTGGAAAAAAATTACCCAAGTCGGCAAGAACCACATACGCACATAAAAATATATATAAAATATATAAAAATATATTGCACATACCTATATAGGAATAATAAAAACATTTTATGCGATATCTTTGACAAACATATATCTAGGTAATTCATTGAAAGTTCCATAAGGTCCACCAAACCAAATAAATAATAAGTTTTTTAAAATGGGCGTGACAGCACAAACCATACCGACTGGCGCCACGTATGTTTTGTTATTTTTTGCGCAAGATGCGCACGGGTCCGGCTAGTTTTATTTATTTATTTTTTTTTTTATTTTTTAGAAACTAGAAAAAAACTTTTCTTTTTATAGGTAAATATGGTTTCTAAAAAAAAAATAAAATAAAATAAAATAAACTATGGCCCGGTTTCACCAACGTGACTAAAGCTAAAGCTAAGTTTTGATTGAAGTTAGCCCAGATTTGGGGCTAACTTACTTTTCGGTTTCACCAAATAGTCTAAGAAAATATGTAGTTTTGCAACAAACATTTTATGGCAAATACTGGGTTTTTTGGTGGTTTTGGTTGCTGTATTTACTCATTTTTTGTCATATTCGCCCTTTTGGTTGTTGAGTTTGCTAAAGCGACTCAAATTCCTAGTTTATTTTTAGTCAAGACAAAAGCTGATTAACTTGTGACTTAGCTCAGTTGCATGGTGAAACTGAAAACGTAAAAAAATTGGCTTAACTAAGTTGAGACCCGTTGGTGAAACCGGGCCATAAAGCTAAAACTAAGTTTTGACTTAAGTTAGCCCAGATTTGGGGCTAACTTACTTTTCGGTTTCACCAAATAGTCTAAGAAAATAGTTTCGCAACAAACCTTTTATGGCAAATACTGGGTTTTTTGGTGGTTTTGGTTGCTGTATTTACTCATTTTTTGTCATATTCGCCCTTTTGGTTGTTGAGTTTGCTAAAGCGACTCAAATTCCTAGTTTATTTTTAGTCAAGACAAAAGCTGATTAACTTGTGACTTAGCTCAGTTGCATGGTGAAACTGAAAACGTAAAAAAATTGGCTTAACTAAGTTGAGATCGGTTGGTGAAACCGGGCCTATAACCTGGGCCTGTGCTCGTTAAATTAAATAAATTTATTTATTTATTTTGTTGACAGTTGTCAAAATTTACTGTTCCACAAATAAAGCTACAGCCAAAAATTGTGCTCTATGTAGATCTGTTTAGAGCAGGCTCATGAAACAAAATGTAGAGTAAATCAGAGCAAGTTAGAGCATTGTCATGAAACACAATTTTGTGATCTAGTTCAATCTAGAGTAACCTAGAGCAGCTCCAGTAAACAAACCTAATATTTTTTTATACACATGTATTTCATTTCCTCTATTCCCCCTATTTTGTCCATAAACAACCAATTAAATTATGTGTATATTTGCATTCAATTGGAATTTGAAGCAAACTCAAAGAGAAAACTTTTTCTCAATCGACACACAAACCTTTTTAAAAGCCTTCTAGCACTTGTCAAACTCAACATAATTACTTGACAATTTTACCCCAAAGTGCAGCTCAGAAGTTAAATAACAGCAAAAATTTTAATAACCTAACAAATAAGAATGCCCGGAATCCAGCAGAAGTAAACTAATTTAGTAAAACTTTTGAGAAAACCAAACATTAAAAGCACGATGATAGGCCAAGCATGCAAACGAACGAGTGATGCTGAAAGAAAATTGCGACTAATAAATGAATAAGCAAAATGAGTTGGCAAATTTCATTTTTGAATAACAAAAATGTGACAGCAACCAAAATGGAAATAAACAAATTCCAAGTAATTCTATAAAAGTACACATGTTTGTGAAAGATAAGAAACAATTTACGGTAGCAAGAGTTGTTAGAGGGGGTGGTAGAGAGTAGCTGCAGACTTCCAAAAAGTAATGTGCTTGGATTACTTAAGTCTTGATTTAGATAAATTGGAATTAGAAAAAAAGGTAGAACGCATTTTTAAATAAATAACAGCATGAATTTTCTGCTGATCACTTTCTCTAACCGCTGATTTTTTAGCTAATGAGCTGCTTTTTCGTACACATGCACACACACAAAAAAGGCACAAAAAATAATAATACACACAAAATTATGCTACAACTTATGGCAGTTTTTTGGGTTTACAAAACTTTTGCTTACCGCAATAATAGATAAGCAGCAAGTAGAGTCTTCCGAACAAAAACAAAAAGCAAACAAACCAAAAAAGAGGAAGAAATAACGTAAATATGTTGGATACGCCCTCATAAGCCTAAGCTGACAAGCAGTCTAAGCAAATCGGCGCACACACGCATAAAATTGCTGTATACTTTTAGGCGTGTTTACACTCAGAAAAAAATCATCAACACGATTCATGTAAAATTAACACGATCGATCTTTACACATAGAACAGCAACAATTTTTTCAAATTACACGATGCTTGAAACATGATTCTAGCTTTGTAACTGTCATCTGAAAATTTGGTAAATTCAAGCAAATTTTAGTGTTGATACAACATGAAGAAATTTTAAAATATACAAGATTATTCAAATATAAAATTTTATTCCTAAGGGCCGATTTCATAATTAAATTCTTAAAGCTCCTTTTGTTAAAGGAGCCTTTTAATTAAAGAGACATTTAAATGTTCTTTAAAGTGGGAGTGATTTCATAATAATATAATATTAAAAGGCTCCTTTAACGTCAAATGATTGTCAAAAATTTAAAAATATTGAAATTTGACATTTGTTTTTTTTCTGAAAATAAATAAATTTTTTGATTGTGGCTTTATTTATTTATTTCTTTTTTTTTTTTTTGAAAAAAAGAACAAAGAAGCATAATTTGGAACTGGGTGCAGAAAAAATAGGAAGCGGTCATCCAACCTCACAAAAAAGGAAGAAGATGAATATTGCATTATAGGACTCAACAAACAAAATCGATTCAAAAATTTTAATAAATTTTTGAAATTTGATTTTGACAGACTGCATAAATGAAACTTTTCTGGCAAAAGGAACCTTTAAATAACTTAAATGCCCGTTTTTGGGTATTTAACTTTAAAGGAACTTTTATCTTCAAAAAGACTTTATGAAATCGATCAGCAAATTAAAGGCTCCTTTAGAATTTAAAGGAACTTTTAATTTGATTATGAAATCGGCCCTAAATGTCATTTGGAATTTGGTTTATTTAACATGATGATAGTGTCAATATAAACTAAAAAAATGGTAAAAAAATTGACGTCCCAATTTTAGTGTTAATACACCATGAAAACAAATATTAAAACAACAAGAACCACAATTAACAATAAAAGTTGGTTGATATAACACTCTGAAAAAAATACCCGTAGTTAACTCAACAACTTTCCGCTGTTGAATCTCCGTCTTTGATTGAAAAGCAAAAGTATTTGTTTTAACGGCAAAGTTTTTGATTCAACAACTTTCCATAGTTAATTCAAAGACGGGCGTTTTTGATTCAAAAACTCCCTTGCTGTTGAAAAATTTTGAAGTAAATAAAAAATAGAAAATTGTTTTTTTCAAACTCGTTCAATTAATTTAAATTTTCGGGAAAAATATTTATATGTACATACATATATGCAATATATAATTACAAATAAAGGTAAGTCACAATAATGATATTATTTATATATTATTATAATATATTAAAATTATATGTACATGCTTATATACGTTGAAAAATTTATTTTGTATTTTCAGATTAATTATGTTTGATTATCCCGTTTTTCCGATAGCGAGCAATCGAACGAGCCAAATCTGCAGGTAAAACTTGTCGGCGATGAGAAAATAATCAAGTTATTCTTGTCGTGGGAGTTATGTACAGCTGCATTGATGCAGTTCAATGAATGCGGTATCAAAAATATTGAACTGCTTGCAATGATGCACTCCCACGACATCGACGAAATATTAAATAAAAAAGAACACATCGCCGACAGGATAAAATTCCGCAAACCTACAAATGTGGCGGTCGGAAAACAATAAAGAATGTGTTATGAAATAATAAAAAAAATAAGTTGAGTTTATGTGTTTGTGTGTGTGTAAAAAGTCCTGCAGACAGTGATAGTCATTTGATATATCATTTGAGGCGCACGGTTAATGGATAATTCTGTCACACACTGCCTACAAGTTTCCATAATTTTTATATGGACGGTGTGAAAAATGTGATGAGAACCTTTGTGTCCGTGTCTCTTTTCATCAATCGCCTTGTTCAAATGATGTATCAAATGACCATCACTTGTTTGGTGAAACCGGGCCTTAGTATTAATATTACATACTATGTAAACATATATATTATATAAAAAAAATAAAATAAAATAATATCTATTATATTAAAAAAATTACTATTGTTTACAATTTTTTTGATGTTAACTTAAAAGCGTAAGTATTTGCTTCAATGGTGCCCGTTTTTGGACCAAAAACTTTTGCTGTTAGTTCAAAAGCAAAAATTGTTAGCTTAAATACGAAAAGTATTTAAATCAACGGTGCTCGCTTTTGGACTAAAAAGTTTTGCTGTTAATTCAAAAGCAAACACTGTTAACTTAAATGTAAAAGTATTTCATTCAACAGTTTCCGTTGTTAACTTAAATACGAAAAGTATTTGAATCAAAAACGCTCGAATCTTTGAAACAACAACGGAGCGTTGTTGGGCACATTTCAACTGCGGAAAGTTGTTAATTTAACTGCGAAAGTCTTTGTATTTACAACGTTTTTTTTTCAGAGCACGAAACAATGTTCAAACATATACGTCATTTGGAATTTTGGTTTGTTCAACACGATGATAGTGTCAATATAATCTAAAAAAGTGTTAAAAAGAACGTTAAAACTATTTTGAAACATAAACAATTTTTTCAACCTTTGAAGTTATGCTGTTCGTGCAAAACACAAACTAATATTAATTTTTTTTAACAAAAAGAAAATTTTGTGCCGTTGCAATGATAGGAGTTTAGCATCATGGACAGTGCGTGATAATGGTTTTTCCATTTATATTTTTAGTTCGCAGGTAAGTTAAAAGTGGATTGCATTTTTGTTTCTAAAAGTTTTTAATGCTCAATATTTTATTTTTCCTCTTCCATTTTTACCACGAAGAGATGTTGGAGAATGTAATCTTTCACGTAGCATGCGGTGCATATACCGTTGCATTAGCCGCCAAACATTACTCGGTGCCAGTGATAGTAAGTACTATCGCCCATGTATAAACTATTCGTATGAGAAGGACGCTTTCAATTTGGTTGGTTGTGCGAATGATGTACTCGAATATGCTTCATTGATCTGATGATTATATATTTTATGTTTTATATGTTTTTTTTTATTTAAAAAAAAATAAATTGTAAAATCAACAAGATTTTCTAGTTAACTTAACAATAAATTTAAGGTAAAATCAAAAAGATTTTATTGTTAATTCAACAGGACCATTTCATGTTAATTTAACCAGCTTAAATTGTAACATTAACTACTCAGCTACATTAGATACTCAGCTGTATGCATTTATTCCTTGTTTGCGTTTAATGGAAACACGTTGTACTTTATATAAAGTGAGTGCTGCATAAAGTGGGCGTAGCCACGCCCATTTTCCAAAATTTTTATCAGTTATCCAACTAAGTATATGAATATTATTATTTGTGCAAAATTTCATTCCTTTACGAGTTCTAGTTACAAAGATTTCACGTTAAAAATTCCCAAAGGGTGTTTCAGAAATATCTTTGTTAAAAAGTAGGCGTGGTCATAAATCGATTTCAATAAATTTTTGCGTGTCTATTACCACAAGTGATAAAAGTGTACACACCAAGTTTCGTCATAATATCTCAATTATTTGTCGAGTTATGGGCTAAGAAATCTCGTATATTCCTGCTTCTAAAAGGAGGCGGTGCCACGCCCATTTTCCAAAATTTTTGTGTTTTTTGTTTTATGTCCATAGTTGGACTCCTGCCATAAAATTTCAATGATATATCTTTTTATATTTGACAGAGATATCGCTTAAAATGTTTTTATTAGGCCACTTTATAATACCCATATATAAAAGTGGGCGTGGTCGTCAAACGATTTTGGCAATTTTTCGTCCAAACATTTGCTTAAGTAAGTATATCACGCCTACCAAATTTCATCGATATGTCTTCAACGGTTTCTGAGTTATGACTCATAAGACTTTCAATGTTTGCCCCTTAATAAGTGGGCGTGGCACCGCCCATTTTCCAAAATTTCACCATATTTCTTCATAAGGGCCTGAGCTCAATACGTGGGTAAAATTTCATCACTCCAGCTCTATTAGTTACTGAGATACAAAATTTCGGATTTTTACTATATAGGGGAGGTGGGCGTGGTCATGGTCCGATTTCGCCCATTTTCAATACCATCCGTTCTCGTCTTGATACCAACTTGCATTCCAAATTTCATCAAAATATTTCAATTTTTGCGCGAGTTATCGTGCTCACAGACGGACGGACGGACAGACGGACAGACGGACGGACATGGCTCAATCGATTTCTCTTTTCACCCTGATCATTTTTATATATATAAGTCTATATCTATCTCGATTATTTCATTCTGTTACAATCCACCGTTAGGAAATCAAAACTATAATACTCTGTGTACTAGTACAGCTGAGTATAAAAAAAGAATTAAGAATTGAGAAAATGAAAAAAGCTAAGCCTAAAACATCACACAGCGACAAGCAGATGTAGACGTAGCCAAAATCGGTGGGGACATTAGCCTAATTTTAGGCGCGCATTTTCCAAGAAAAACAGCATAAAATGTCAAAAACAAAAATACGTTCATTTAGAAATTATAAATATGAATGTAGAAATGTAGTATATGAACTGGCTAATGTATCAGTTGCCTTAGCCGTAGGCCAGAGCTGTCGTGTGTGCGAGTAATGTGAAAATGATGAGTGAATTTGCAGCTGTAGCCGCAAAGAAAGAGAGGTAGCGGAAGAAAGAGAGGCAGAGAAAGAAGCAGGAGATAAAGCAGTAAAGTTAAGCAAATCAAAACTCAACAATGAAAAACTTTCAAGACTTGCTAAAGCGAAATGAAACAGTACAGATTTTTTTCTTTTTGTGAAATAGTTTTTAAGCGGTTGTAGTTAAGATTATTAGGGTAGTTCTTAATTTTTTTTTATTTATATTTGGAACAGAATGTCACTTGCTGAGAATGATCTAGATGGGAGATTAACACACTAACACTTTCATAAATTGTGCATGCGTTAAAAGCTCAAAAAGCTTTTGGCTACACCCAAAAAAACTCAATCATGATCAAAATTAAAATTTTGAAATTGGCATTATTATTAACTTCACAAAAAAATAAAATAAAGTAAAAAAGCACACAAATACACAATCATAATTTTTAATAAAAATATTACTTAAAAAAATTTAAATAAAAATCAAAACACGCACAATCATGTTCAACTGTTCAGAGACTGCTCGTGTAGCGCCAGCTGCTAGTTCAACAGCTGAACGCTAACTGAAATTAAACAAAAATTCTTCATGTGCGCAAAGAGCTTTGTAGTGTCGGGGTAAAAGCTATAAAAAGCTTATACACGCGTGGATAGCCGCTGATAATCACTGATATAGAAAAAAAGGATTTTCTTGTGCCAAATTTCTTATTCAGCCACATTTGTTTAGAGTGCTCTTATTTTAATGGTTTAAAAACATTAACGCAGTTAAAAAGCATAACTGAGTATCATAGAAGCTCAAAAGAAAAACTTTTGAAAACAAATAACAAACTTAAATCCTTTTTTGATGATCGTTTACTTCCGCTTAGTAAATCCTTCTTTAAAAATTTTTTTGTGTTCGCCAGAGGGTTTTGTAAAGATTTTCCCTCCGCTGAAAAAAATCTATATAAAATAATTTTTTTGTGGTCCCTTGAAAATTATTATTTTTTTGAAAGAAAGTATAGCGAATTTTTTGTGGTCATTAAAGGGTAAACATTTGTTAGAAATTTTTATGAAATTATTTTGGCCCTTTTGTTGTGCACGGTAGGCAGGAAGCGACGATAGGTTGCATGAAAATGTCGAGAAAAAAGGAAAGTGGGGTTGTGTTATGTGATGTTTATAGATGAAACATCCGTTGAAATTAAAATCCGAGCTGCTCCTTTTTCAAGGATATCCACATTTTTTGTTTTTTTTGAAAGGATCAAATATTGAGGAAATCGAAAATTCGCCACCGTCCAAATTTTTCCGATTTCAATACATTATTTGGTCGCTAAGGGATACAAAAAAAGGTATTAAAAAGAAAAAAGGACACCTGTAGTGGAAAAATCCAATGTGAACAGGACCTAAAGGATAAGCACTTAAATATAAAATAACACAAAAAGTACCCACTTTAATTTGCGTATAACTACTAAAATGTTAACTCTACGTGAAAATTCCTTATAATATGTTTCATTCAGAATAAATAAGGGAATATTTCTTTGATATACAATTTTGATGTACCTGCAGTGCTTAATGCACTTTGGTCCATCTAAAGTGAAAATTTCAAAAAAAAGTACTTTTTTTTATGGTGCTATTTTAAGTTCAAATATTTTTCTAGTTTATGTAAATATTTTAATCTAATGATCCAATTCTCATTCTTACATATCTATGCGTTAATATTAAAAAGAATTACAGTTGAAATACGCGCTATCTGTGCACGGTGGGCGGTAAGCAACAACAGGTTGCATGAAAATATCGAATAAACGATCGCCGGCTAAAAACTTACGTAAAATGATATTCTAATATACTTCATAAACACACAGCAAGCGTGAATAAAATCTCCAACATTTTTTTTAAACGAAAATTAGTACCAGCACGCAGCTAGGCACATATTCGTTGGGCCATCGTGTTTACGATATTCCCATGCAACCTATTGTTGCTTCCCGCCCACCGTGCACAGCTAGCGCGTATCTCAGCTCTAACTCTTTTTTAGTATTAACGTATAGATATGTAGGAATGAGAGTTGGATCATTAGATTAAAATATTTACATAAACTAGAAAAATATTTGAACTTAAAATAGCACCCTAAAAAAAACGTACTTTTTTTGAAATTTTCATTTTAGATGCACAAAAGTACATTAAGCACTGCAGGTACATCAAAATTGTATATTAAAGAAATATTTCTTTATTTATTCTGAATGAAAAATATAATAAGGAATTTTCACGTAGAGTTAACATTTTAGGAGTTATACCCAAATTAAAGTGGGTACTTTTTGTGTTATTTTATATTTCAGTGGTTATCCTTTAGGTCCTGTTCACATTGGATTTTTCCACTACAGGTGTCCTTTTTTCTTTTTAATGCCTTTTTTTGTATCCCTTAGCGACGAAATAATGTATTGAAACCGGAAAAATTTGGACGGTGGCGAATTTTCGATTTCCTCAATATTTGATCCTTTCAAAAAAAACAAAAAATGTGGATATCCTTGAAAAAGGAGCAGCTCGGATTTTAATTTCAACGGATGTTTCATCTATAAACATCACATAACACAACCCCACTTTCCTTTTTTCTCGACATTTTCATGCAACCTATCGTCGCTTCCTGCCTACCGTGTGTGAAAATTATTTATTTGTTGTTGAGCTCAAGGCCGTTTAAAAATTCCAAAACATAAAATTTTGAACTTTTTTAAAAAACATTTATTGTCGATATTTCGACCTCATTCTGAGGTCATCCTCAGGACAGTGATGCCAGATAATCTCCGCTAAAATTCCCACATAAGTTGGAAAAAATCCCTAATTTCCCACATTTTAAATAAAAAAAATCCCACACAATTCCCACCGAATTTAAAGCATTTATTTCAGTAATATAAAAATATATGACAGGCAAATACAGTTTTTTTAATAGCTAAAAGTATCCATTGTACAAATTATGTGCATTGTGTAAGTAGATATGATTTTTGTTGATTTTAAAGTTGAAGCAATTGATATTTTTGGATTGAAAAGCGTAAGAGTTGCTTGCTACTATTTAAAATATCACAAGATAGTTTGTTTCGCTTTTTACATTTAACATCCGTCACAATTTAAAATATTCTTTCTGATTCAGCTTTTGAATGGGGTAACGTGAGTATATTTTCAACCAATTGCTTAAGATTATGAAACAAAAAATCGTCATTATAGTTTTGAAAGTTTATTGGATTGAGACTTAATTTTTTAGTTAGAGCAAGAAGTGATGCACGATTTTTTTTTAGAGAAATCAAAAACAATATCGGGATCTAAAAACTGCAATTCTTTGAAAACACCGTCAAATGGAAAACGTGATATTATCTGAAAAATAGAAGCTTCATAAAAGCGCAAACACTTTTTTTTTGAATACATTCTTTTCCTCCAAATTTAAATTTGACAATATATCTTCGTATTCATAACCAACGTAAACGTTATGCACGTCAAGTAAATATGGAGTTGGAAGTTCCACAACTTTTAGCTCTAATTCTTACGGAATTGTAAAAAAAGTCGGCTTTTAAGAAATGTCTTGCAATTTTCAACACAAGTGTCTTAGCTTCTTGCCCTGGTCGATGTATAAGTACATTTCCGCTTTGGAACAATGCGTTAAATTCATTGAAAAAGTTACGAACGTACTTCAAAAATCTAAAATAAGCTTTGTTTTGAATTCTTTCCAATTGTTCATAAATAGTTCTACTTTTTTACGCTTATCTTCAAATGACGCCAGGTGAAAATAGCTTTTATGTGGCTCCCAATTCTCCAAAATTCTTTCGATTATTAACAAAACACTACGAATGTGCACAATGAAAAATAAATTACCTAAAAGTGGCGATTATTAACACGCTTTTATTAGTTTCACCTGTATGTGTTTCCATATGTATTTATTCAAACAAGTTACGTATACGCTGTGTAGTTCCTTGTATGTTTACTTGTACGCGAAAGCGTGTTTATTCATACACTGAATGGGAGTTTTTCAGTGTGAGATGTGCTTATTTTAAGTTATACCATAAATTATACATATGTAGGTATGTAAACAGTTCTGCAACCAAAAAATCCCTGTTTTTATATGGACGACAACAAAATGTCCCTTCCTTCCCTCTTTAAAAATTTTGCAGTGAAATATCCCTCAAAAAGGGAAATTTCCCTCAATCTGGCACCACTGCCTCAGGACTGAAAAACAATATTAAATACGTTAATACATATACATTTACATATATACGTACATAAACTCTTATAAACATAAACATAAGTTTAAGTTTAAGTTGTTTATGTTTATAAGAGTTTATGTACGTATATATGTAAATGTATATGTATTACCTAACGTATTTAATATTGTTTTTCAGTCCTGAGGATGACCTCAGAATGAGGTCGAAATATCGACAATAAATGTTTTTTAAAAAAGTTCAAAATTTTATGTTTTGGAATTTTTAAACGGCCTTGAGCTCAACAACAAATGAATCATTTGTTAGAAAATCATAAAAGAGTTTTTGTGGTCCCAAGAGGGTTAAAAAATTTTGTGAAATCTTTAATTTCTGAGCAATTTCTATTAAACATATTTTTGTTGTGGCCGCTAGTGGGTTAATAATTCTAGAAAATTATTCTGTATTGAAAGAAATTACAAGAAAATTTTTTGTGGCAGTTAAAGGGTACAGATTTATTAGAAAATCCCAATTTTTAATGTTTGTTCCCTAACGCTTAGCAATTTTTTTCATAAAATAATTTTTTTTTCGTGGTTGTCAGAGGGTTAATTTTTTTTTTCGAAAATTCTCTTTACCATCATTATTTTCTGCAGATTTTTATTTCCGATCTGCAAATTCTATATATAAAATAATTTTTCTGTAATCGTTAGAGGGTTAATTAATTCTAGAAAATTATTATTTTCTTAAAAGAAATTATAATGAATTTATTTGTGGTCGTTAAAGGGTTTCATCATAAATTAATATTTTTTTGGGGTCGGCAGAGGAAATGCCCTTATGCCCTTATTTTACTCTAATTTTTTCTTTTATTCTTCTGTTTTTTCCTTCAAAAGTTTTCCAGGACATATTTCTTCAACAAAAAGCATCACTCTAATGTATGCGCCAACTCAAACTCAAATAGAAACAAATCCAAAACGCAAGCAAATAACCAAATCTGAGCTTTTCAGTTCAGCGGTTCAAATGAAATTTGCACAAAACCTAAGTTCGTTAAGTGCTGCCTAGCAAACGCATTTTGTGAGTCTAAAATGCTGTTACACAACACAAACTAAACAGCTTTTACGAAAGCGCGTAGATTAAGCGCCTTAAAATATAAGGGAAAATATGTAAATTTAAATTTTTTTAGCCAACAGCAGGAGGATGTTAACTCCAGAGATTAGGTTGGATTTTGTTATTATTATTTTTTTTACCAAAGCTTCTTGATTTTTTCATTTTTTTATTTTATTTTTTTTTTTTTCGTTAGCAGCGCTCTCATCCGTAACGTTATACTATCCCACCGCTGGCGTTCGTAGGTGTTGCTGTAAAGATTTGCCTAAGGTATGTGTGTATTCTATGTCAGTCGTTGATTATTGTGTATGAAGCAATACATCTAAGGCATACCCCGCCCCCCACCCCCCCCCCCACAAAATCAAAACACCGCAAACACCAAAATACACATTTCACACTAAGTGCCTAAAATTATGCTTCATTTATGAGTTAGCTGTTTGCTTAAAATTTTAACGCACTAATACACATCCTCGCAGCCATATATGTACATACCTACATATCCTTCCGCACAACCATATACCCACACATTTACTCAAGCATATCCTCCATTCCATGTTCCCCATTCGCCTTTGGCGCTTTATTAGTGGCGCTCGCGTGCTAAATGCCTAAAATTATGCAATGAAAATTACTGCTTATTTACTTAACAATAGTTTTGAGCTTATTGATCCGTATAAGATGCTTACGCGGTATGCCGAGACACACACACGAAAACATACTTATATTTGCAAATTTCGCTGCTGATGCTTACACTAACCTAAGCTATATTTATTCGTATTTCAATTGTTATTTGTTTGTTTGTTTAAGATTGTGATTATACCACCAACCGATTTATTACATATTTAGTGGCGTCTTTGGTGGGTGTTAGAGCACGAACAGAAATTTGCTAAGTTTTGGCTAACCAAACAAAGCTTGAAGGTAAAAAGTAATGATATTGTTGGTCTGAGATGGATATGGAGGTGGAGGTGGAGGGGAGAGATGCTTTAACGAGAGCTAATAATAATATAATTATGGGTTCTGTTATAGGCAGATTTTCAATTGAAACGAGCTGCATTTTTTAATCACTGATTAGATTAAATTAAATCAAATTTTATTGCATTAAAATAGAGTTTAATAGACCAAAATAAAAGAGTAGAGTAGACTAAATTAGATTAGATTGGATTAGATTGGATTAGAATAGATTAGAAGAGATTAGATTAGATTAGATTAGATTAGATTAGATTAGATTAGATTAGATTAGATTAGATTAGATTAGATTAGATTAGATTAGATTAGATTAGATTAGATTAGATTAGATTAGATTAGATTAGATTAGATTAGATTGGATTAGATTAGATTAGCTTAGATTAGATTAGATTAGATTAGATTAGATTAAAGAAGATTAGATTCGATTAGATTAGATTAGATTGGATTAGATTAGATTAGATTAGATTAGATTAGATTAGATTAGAATAGAATAGATTAGATTAGATTAGATTAGATTAGATTAGATTAGATTAGATTAGATTAGATTAGATTAGATTAGATTAGATTAGATTAGATTAGATTAGATTAGATTAGATTATATTAGATTAGATTAGATTAGATTAGATTAGATTAGATTAGATTAGATTAGATTAGATTAGATTAGATTAGATTAGATTAGATTAGATTAGATTAGATTAGATTAGATTAGATTAGATTAGATTAGATTAGATTAGATTAGATTAGATTAGAATAGAATAGATTAGATTAGATTAGATTATATTAGATTAGATTAGATTATATTAGATTATATTAGATTAGATTAGATTAGATTAGATTACATTAGATTGGATTCGATTAGATTATATTAGATTAGATTAGATTAGATTAGATTAGATTAGATTAGATTAGATTAGATTAGATTAGATTAGATTAGATTAGATTAGATTAGATTAGATTATATTAGATTATATTAGATTAGATTAGATTAGATTAGATTAGATTAGATTGGATTAGATTAGATTAGATTAGATTAGATTAGATTAGATTAGATTAGATTAGATTAGATTAGATTAGATTAGATTAGATTAGATTAGATTAGATTAGATTAGATTAGATTAGATTAGATTAGATTAGATTAGATTAGAATAGAATAGATTAGATTAGATTAGATTATATTAGATTAGATTAGATTAGATTATATTAGATTATATTAGATTAGATTAGATTAGATTAGATTAGATTACATTAGATTGGATTAGATTAGATTAGATTAGATTAGATTAGATTAGATTAGATTAGATTAGATTAGATTAGATTAGATTAGATTAGATTAGATTAGATTAGATTATATTAGATTATATTAGATTAGATTAGATTAGATTAGATTAGATTAGATTAGATTAGATTAGATTGGATTAGATTAGATTAGATTAGATTAGATTAGATTAGATTAGATTAGATTAGATTAGATTAGATTAGATTAGATTAGATTAGATTAGATTAGATTAGATTAGATTAGATTATTAGATTAGAAAAGATTTGCAGTCAAAGTGACAATAGGGAAAAAGTTTTAACAGAGAATGCAAACAGATTCATTTAACCCCAACAGAATACTGTTTCATGGCGTCACTTATACCCCTTAAGAAAATATGTACTTACTATGTAGATTGAAATAAATCTTTCTTTCTTCAGGAATAGATATTAAAAATGCACATCGCAAATAATACAACAACAATCTGTAATTTGCAAACAAAAAACAAATTTTCGGCACGTTTTCAATTTTCCTCTGAGTATGCGGTTATTTCGCAGAGTTTATGATAAAGCATTTTTTATAACGCAAAACAATCAGAAACATTAATAATACACAAATAAATCAAACAAATGCATACATACACACATAAATCAATAAATTCAACAATTATTTAAGTAAAAAAAAACAACAGCAGCGCACACAAAAGCGCCAATTCGGTCACTCCGTGGGTAGCCGTAGCCACTCAGCCATCACAACTACACTCAGACAACAACAATATCAAAGGACAAAAGCCAAAGGCCAACGTTGCAACGGCGGCCTTTCTTCCTCGCCTCTCTGCCTACCATACACAAAATTCAATTGAACAATTTCTGTTGCGCCAGCTATAAAAAGCATCGTCAGCCAACAACAGTTAACGGTTCAGCCGCTGGCCGTTGATCGTTAACCGTTGCTGTTGACCGCTCAAGCGTGTACACGAGGCACTTACATTTTTGTTGTTTTTTGATTTTTGTGGCTTTTGGTTGGCTTTGATTTCTTCAGACCGCCATTGATTGGTCTCTACAAGCGCATACTTGAATTTAGAGAAAATTTTAGTTATGCCCAGAATTTGGAAAATTTTGCTTTTTCAGAAGAAAAAAATGCTTTATTGCCAATTAGAAAAGAATTGAATTTTATTCAAGTGCATACTAGTATGTAAGTCAATAAGTCTCAAGTGGTCACTAAAATGCAGAATAAAGAGGAGGTGGAACTTAAAAATTAACTAAAGTAACATTTATTGTATTAAACTGCGTGCAATATTTAATGAATAAAAATTGGTTTGGTCTATTGAAAGAAACAATTCTGATTTGTTTGGTCGTACTTTTTCTCTTGTTGTTGTTGATATTATTGTTGTTCTGTA
The DNA here is from genome assembly GCA_960531455.1 of Urophora cardui. Taxonomy (NCBI): domain Eukaryota; kingdom Metazoa; phylum Arthropoda; class Insecta; order Diptera; family Tephritidae; genus Urophora; species Urophora cardui. Next base: position 127,976,384 of record OY482673.1, read on the forward strand.
GATTGTGGTTGTTGTTGTTTTGTTCTACTTTATTGTTGCGGATACTGCAATGGGGGTGTCCAAAAAACCGAAATTTTTTTAATCTACACAAGAGGTGAACAACTAAGTGAGTAAGTAGTCCAATTTCAAAAGTGGCTATGTGAAATTTTTTCGATATTGAGTTTTTGTTGGATTGTGCACCATTTAAAGGTACATATGTACATATGTTCTTATGTATGTATCAGCTACTTTTTTAACCATCTTTATCGTACAATTTTTACTCACCTCCTTACCCACATGCCAAATGCGAAGAATGTCACAAAGTTTAGTATCACATGAAACATACGTACATATGTACTAAACCAAATAAATTTATTCGAGTTGTTTGTTCTTGTTGTTTTTGTGGATTTTTACGCGTTTTTCATGTGATGCCACCAGTGTTGCCAGAACTTTTCCAGAGTTCCAGCTAGATTCTCAAAAAAAAAAAAGCTAGAAAAAGCTAAAAAAATTGTTTCACACATAAAAAAAAACATTTAAAGCTAAAAAAAGAAGCTAAAAAAAAATACGAAATTACCCAGTAGAACTTGGAGCGAGATCTCCCCAAGCGAGAGAAGAAGAGTACTCTATTTGATATCCTTTCCGAGCAATATCAAAATTGTTTCAGTTTTGTTTTATTTTGTTTGTGTTTATTACTTCCCTTCCTAGTACATAGTTACAATGTTAAAAGCGAGTATAAAAAATTGTATGCTTATACACGAAGTATAGGGAGTAATGGAGTATCTATTGACAAGTACTCCCGGATTAATAAAACGATGATCCCAAGTCCTACTGCGTATTTTAATGCTTTATTAATAGGTGATTTCCCGTGGCAGTGATCCGGACAAAAAATTTGCAAGCCACTGCAACAACAATTTTTTGATCCTGATGTTTATCTGGATAAAAAAATCCATTACAATCTATACGGACCCGAAATGGATCTAGATAAACATCAGGATCACAAAATTGTTGTTCAATTTGCACGCAAAATTTTTATGCGGATCTGGAGGCGAACTCGCCTATTGTGTTTTCAAAACATACATAAATTCAAGGCCAATTTAACAGGTCGGTTCAAGATACAAACACACATACACGCCGTGACCTTAATGTCGAATTATCGTGACCGAGATGTCAAAACTATAAGGAAGACGAAATAATTTGACATTCAGCTCACGGGCGAATGATGGATAAACTCAGAGAATGAAGAATTTGACGAATTGTAAACACGAATGCATGTAAAGAATATGCAGAAGTAAACAAATTGGATAGGTGTTGAAGAAGAACAAGAAGTCAGCTGATCTGAAGAACCGACCTGTTTAGTGGAGCCTGCATAAGTTATTTATTTTCATATACTATGTATGTATATGCAAATTTGTACTTCAGTGTCAATAAAAATAACGAAATGTTTAAAAAAATGTTTTACATTCAAATAATGGTAACTATGATGACTGTATGTATGTATATGAGCAGCAAGCAGCGCTCATTTTTTTGGGAGTTTTAGCAAATAAAAAAGCTAGAAAAAAAAGCCAAAGCTAAATCAGAATTTTTCCAGCTAAAAGACAAGAAAAAAAGCTAAATCTAGCTTGAAAAAAGCTAGAATGGCAACTCTGGATGCCACTTGCGTGAAACATGTCAATATTGGGCGAGCATAACATTTGAATCGCATAAAATGAATACGTGATAAATATTTGTGAGCAACTGCCAATATGAATGTCTAAGTAGTTTGTATCAATATGTACATATCTACCCAACAGACCAGAAAGTAAGCGAAATGTAATAGAACTTGAGAACAAGCTTATAACAATTGTCCGTTGTACGCTTATTGCAATAACACTTTTTATAAGCTTAATTGTAGGCTGATTCACAAGCGTGATTTAAAACGCTTGTTATACATAAATAATATTTTTTCAAGTATGCTTTAAAAAAGCGTACACTTCACAAACTGTTCTCAATAAAAATAATTGAGAAACACTTATTTTATATTTATAAGCCTTTCTCAATACTCCTTAGGTTAAAAAGCTTGAAAACAATATTGCAATAAGCTTAATTTACACTTGAATGAAAGCTAGAAAAACTGTTAATAATAACATTTTTATTAAATGGATATTACTTAAGCAAATATTACATGCTGCTTATTAAATAGATTCAAAAAAAAAGAAAAATCTCGCCGCATCGCGCTTCTTTAACTGCTTTACGCTCATTTAGTCTCGTCAAACAATTTTTGAGCTAAGTGCATAAGTAAACAATGTAAAGAAATTTCTGCAATTTTATAGCTTTAAACCGTAATTAGCATAATTTTTGGGTGTTGGTTTCTTCGCGCTTTGGCATACTTAATTGAGGCAGCAACACATCCTGAAAACTTGGCTTGACTTGACTCGATTTGAGTGTTTATAAGGCACGCCGCGCCATTGTAAGGTGAGTGAGTAGTATGTAAGGTAATTAGCTAAATATATATTTAAATTGAGTATTTGATGGGCGTGGAAGAAAATTGCAATTTTGCATTGAGTTTATTTGGGTATAATTCTTTAAATTAGAGTTATCTATCATTGAAGTCAAAAAATGTTTGTTAAAACAAAGAAAATAAAGGCAATGATTTTAGGTGAGCTGTTAGGATAATGAGTTTTATAACAGGGCGCAACAGTGCTGGCGGCTGAATAACTACGAGCCTGTTCGCAGATTCTGCTGATAGCGATGTTTGTGAGGTGATGATACCTGAAGGGAGTCAAAAGAGCACATATGGGAGTGAGATAATGACTAAAATATTCTACAACAATAAATGGACTGGAATGGAATTATGGTAAGCCGGTAAAAACTTTTTCTTTCCCATGCACTCAGGCATATTTTCCCATTGTACTGAAGGCCTTAAGAAAGGATCAGGATGCAGGCGAAAAGGTGGGATAGTAGAATCAGAATCTATATATTAATAGGCTAACATTTTTTCCATACAAACAATTGCCAGGTTGTTTTGCACATTTAACTAACATACTCATATCCACATAAAATTGATATGGATGTGTTCGTATGAGTCAGGAGCAGTGCATGGGCATATAATTTTTTCTATAAATTATTTAATTTGTTTATAATTAATAAATAAAGTTTTTAGTTAAGAGAAATAGATATCGTAAAAATGTTTACAAATATCGTAAACACAGTTGAAGAGTTGCTTTAATTTAAAAGTAATCTATCTATTTTATGTGCATTGGCCCAGTTTACGCTCAGATGAAAATCAACGCGGCCAAATATCTCCTATTGCTTTTCCATTAAAGCGAAAAATGAGAGAGAGGGCGGGAGAGCACACTGAGTAATTTTAATTTTGACCAAGGCATATCTAACAGGTAGGCTCGGCGGCGAATTGAAAAACTTCTTTTTTTATTTACATAGGTAGAGTGTAATGTCAAAATCAAAGCGAAATCACATCACGGCCAATAGGAATGGACGAGCCCCAAGCGAAGTCAGATTTTAACCACGGCGAAATATAATTTTGACATTACACTCTACCAATTACAATAACAAAATACATGGGAAATTTCTGAATTCGCCACCGGGCCTACCTTCCTAGATCTGCCTTGATTTTAACCATGATTTCGCGTCAGACCGTGATCAAAATGACAAATCAGTGTTGCGGTACAACTGGAATTTGGAAAGTGTTGCTTATCTCCGCGAAAAGGAATAATTTTTGTATCAATACAAAGTTGCAAAAATAAATTGCATGGTCGAATTTCGAGCACCGGCGATACTAGTTCCTATGAAAACTTCCCAGATTCTCTTATAAATATGAGAAGTTTGTCGAGTGGTAGAGAATGTGCATCCGATATTCTCAACACATCTGATGAGCGTATACGTAATCTTAGTGCAGCGAAGGCCGGAGAAGGCGCAGAGAAAATGCTCTGTGCCGTCGTCGTCCTCCTCCAGACAGGATAGGCATAATGAGCTATCCATGATGCCTATGATGGACATGGGCTGTCCCCATGGATTGTGTACTGTAATCAACCCCACAAGAGCCCGAAGCTTCCTCCTTCTCTGCTAGAGAAGGAAGTTTACTGCCTTACTGTTAGTTTTTTTATTAAAACTTTTTTTTTTTTTATTAAAATCTTGCATTAAACAAGCAATTTGGAATAGATGTAGACAATAAAATATTTTTGGCCGCATAAAACTTGAAAATCTACCTATGTGCGTTGGTTTGAATTTCAGGTTGATGTTATGCTTCGAAACAGCAGGAAAATATAAAATCAATAACACTGCAGTAAAGTTGAAGAAGGAAAGAAGATGAAAAAAAAAAATTCAAATAAAAATTAATTTTTTCTTTTGTTTCTATTATTTATATATCGACGGCTGAGAATAAGATCGCCCTATTTCAAAAATTGTTTCAAAAACGCCCTATTCCAAAAATTTTTTTAATAACGTCCTATTTCAGATTTTGTTTCAAAAACGCCCTATTTCAGAATTTGTTTCAATAACGTCCGATTTCAGACAATTATTCAAAAACGGCCTATTTCAGAGAAATATAGATGGAATTTTCTCTGAAATAGGGCGTTTTTGAAGCAAAATCTGAAATAGGACGTTATTGAAACAATTTTTTCAAATAGGGCGTTTTTGAAACAATTTTTGAAATAGGGCGATCTTATTCTCAGCCGTCGATATACTTCTAATTGTTTTTATAAGCTTACAACAAGCTTTTGCAAGTAATATTTTTCTACAATTACATGTATAAGCTTATAAAAAGGATGCCGTTTTGATTTTACTACAATTGTTCGGATACCCTTTTCTCATAATAATTTTCTCAATTATTTCTCAATGTTAACGTTTATATTTGTAAGCTTGTTATAATATTAGCTATTATCAAGCCTTTTCGTCTGTTGGGTAGCTACGCACGTACTAAAGGCATTTGTATGAGGCCAATAATTGGTTTTTAGCAAACAAACACAAAATTGAATAAAACATAAGAGAATTTATGTGTAGATACCAAATAAACGTATGAAAGCTAATGCTCTAAAATTAAGGGGAATTTATATTCACTTCTGGCCGCTGTGGTGCAGTGGGTAGAGTGCTCGCCTGCTATGCCAGAGGTCTCGGGTTCAAACCACGGTCCGAGCCAAACAAATTTTTCTAATTAGTAAAAACCAATTATTGGGTTTTTTAAGAGCAACGGTCACCTCTCGGCAGTGGGCGGCATACCCTCCGAGAGTATTTCTGCCATGAAAAAGCTTCTCACAAAAAATGCATTCGCCGTTCGGAGCCGGCATAAAACTGTAGGTCCACCCAATTAGTAGAAAAACAAAAAGGAGCACACCTCGAATTGGGAGAGAAGCTCGGCCATAAAACTCGTCAGAGTTATAATAGCGCCATTGTATTATTATTATTATATTCACTTCTGACTTAAGGAGATCGCTTACTTATTATGGCCGCAAATTCCTCAAATTCAGTTAATTTGCCGGGCATATCAGATCAGGTACCTTCATTTACTTGTTTTAAGGTCGATCTTCCTTATACTTATTCTAAGTAGTTTTTTCCTTAAACATTACATTTTTTCTTACAAAATAGGTCAATGTCCTTACTTTTTAACACGCTTTTATTAGCTTCACCTGTATGTATGTATGTATGTATGTATGTATGTATGTAACTTCATCCCATCCTAAAAGTTGTAACATTTAACTTAATTATTATATCTTTCAAACATTCACTTTTATTGTGTTCTCTCTATTATTTCTATTCTCCTCCGGATTCGAAACATGACATCAACAGCCCAACGGCATCATATAGTAGGACATTCAACATTATACTTCATGCTTCATTGCGGCTTTTAAGTTACCTTTCCTCAAAATAGCCTCTATGAATTTCAATTCACTCCCGTATATAAGCCAATAAGTAACAAGCTTTCAGGGTACGGAAAAACTCACTCACGAACGCTCAAAATTACATTCTTCTCAAATCACAAACAAATGTTCAAAGAAAAACGTATAACCAATCAAATAGCGAGCGAACTAACGCACAACAGCCAGCGATCGCTCATAGCGATGGCGATAAACTCAATGCATAAATTCACTCAAAAATAAAGCTTGTAGCTTTCTGTTTTGGGTTTGTTGTATTTGCAATGAAATCAAACGCATGTACAATGTACATACATACGTATGCAGAGCAAGAACTGGTTTTGTTTGTAATTCATTTAATAGTAAGTGCTGAATCAACGAAAAGGAACCCTAATTCTATAATTGCATTTAACGTTTGGAAAGCAATTTTTATACAATGATTTGTAAACGTGAGTTGAAAAAAATTTCTCTAAAAAAAAAAATAAAAATAAAAATTTAAAAAAAAAAACAAAACAAAAAAAAAACAAGTAAGGAAGCCTAAGTTCGAGTGGAATCGAACATTAGATACTCAGCTGTATGCTTTCATTGTTTGTTTGCGTTTGATGGAAACACGGTGTAGGTACTTTATGTAAATCGAGTGCTGCATAAAGTGGGCGTAGCCACGCCCATTTTCTAAATTTTTATCAGTCATCCAACTAAGCTTATGAATATTATTCTTTGTGCAAAATTTCATCCCTTTATGAGTTACAAAGATGTCACGTTACAAATTCCCAAAGGGTGTTCCAGAAGTATCTTTGTTAAAAAGTAGGCGTGGTCATAAACCGATTTCAATAAATTTTTGCGTGTCCATTAACACAAGTTATAAAAGTGTATAAACCAAGTTTCGTCATAATATCTCAATTATTTGTCGAGTTATGAGCTCCGAAATCTCGTTGATTCCTTTGTCTGAAAAGAGGCGGTGCCACGCCCATTTTCCGAAATTTTTCTATTTTTTGTTTCCCATCTATTGTAGAACTCATGCCACAAAATTTCAATGAATTATCTTTATATTTGACAAAGATATCGCTTAAAATGTTTTTATTAGGCCACTTTATGATACCCATATATATAAGTGGGCGTGGTCGTCAACCCATTTCGCTAAAATTTTGAACATGTATTACTACAAGTAGTGAAAGTGTATACACCAAGTTTCGTCATAATATATCGATTATTTGTCGAGTTATGGGCTCAGAAATCTCGTATATTCCTGCTTCTAAGAGGAGGCGGTGCCACGCCCATTTTCCAAAATTTTTGTATTTTTTGTTATATGTCCATAGTTGGACACCTTCCATAAAATTTCAATGATATATCTTTATATTTGACAGAGATATCGCTTAAAATGTTTTTATTAGGTCACTTTATAAGACCCATATATAAAAGTGGGCGTGGTCGTCAACCGATTTTGGCAATTTTTCGTCAAAACATTTGCCTAAGTAAGTATATCACGCCTACCAAAATTCATCGATATATCTTCAACGGTTTCTGAGTTATGACTCATAAAACTTTCAATGTTTGCCCCTTAATAAGTGGGCGTGGCACCGCCCATTTTCCAAAATTTCATCATATTTCTTCATAAGGGCCTGAGCTCAATACGTGTGTGGAATTTTATCACTCTAGCTCTATTAGTGACTGAGATACAAAATTTCCGATTTTTACTATATAGGGGAGGTGGGCGTGGTCATGGTCCGATTTCGCCCATTTTCAATACCATCCGTTCCTGTCTTGATACCAACTTGCATTCCAAATTTCATCAAAATATCTCAATTTTTGCGCGAGTTATCGTGCGTACAGACGGACAGACGGACAGACGGACGGACGGACAGACGGACGGACGGACGGACATGGCTCAATCGATTTCTCTTTTCACCCTGATCATTTTGATATATATAAGTCTATATCTATCTCGATTATTTCATTCTGTTACAATCCACCGTTAGGAAATCAAAACTATAATACTCTGTGTACTAGTACAGCTGAGTATAAAAATGCGCCACTCGGGACTCGAACCTGAGCTCCTTGGTCCGTAGGCAGCATACCTCACCATTACGATACAAACGTATTCGGAACTTTGTTGTCTAAATTCGAATTTATTCAATCAGGTTTCTTTTTTTTTGTTCTTTTCAAATGCTTCACCTCAACTTCTCTTCACTTTCTGATTGTAAAATATGTATAACAAAACGTTTGGGAAATTTTGTATTTCCAAACTAGTTTGGAAAACCTTGAATAAAAGGGTTTGGAAAATATTGCATAATAAGCTAGTTTACTTCACTGCATATTGGGATTTTTGGTAGAAGTTATAAATACATATGTATGCAGATCTATTTCGGAGAACACCACATCCCATCAGACTTCTTTTTATACTCAGCTGTACTAGTACACAGAGTATTATAGTTTTAACCACATAACGGTGGATTGTAACAGAATGAAATAATCGAGATAGATATAGACTTATATATATCAAAATGATCAGGGTGAAAAGAGAAATCGATTGAGCCATGTCCGTCCGTCCGTCTGTAAACACTCTAACTCGCGCAAAAATTGAGATATTTTAATGAAATTTGGAATGCAAGTTGGTATCGAGACTGGGACGGTTGGTATTGAAAATGGGCGAAATCGGACCATGACCACGCCCACTTTTCCTATATAGAAAAAATCGGAAATTTGGTATCTCAGTGACTATTAAAGCTAGAGTGATGAAATTTTACCCACGTGTTCAGCTCAGGCCCCTATGAAGAAATTTGATGAAATTTTGGAAAATGGGCGGTGCCACGCCCACTTATTAAGGGGCAAACATTGAAAGTTTTATGAGTCATAACTCAGAAACTATTGAAGATATATAGATGAAATTTGGTACGCGTGATATATTTGCTTACGCAAATGTTTTGACGAAAAATTGCCAAAATCGGTTAACGACCACGCCCACTTTTATATATGGGTATTATAAAGTGACCTTATAAAAACATTTGAAGCGATATCTCTGTCAAATATAAAGATAATTCATTGAAATTTTGTGGCAAGAGTTCCACAATAGACCGGAAACAAAAAAATATAAAACTTTTGGAAAATGGGCGTGGCACCGCCTCTTTTTAGACAAAGGAATCAACGAGATTTCGGAGCCCATAACTCGACAAATAATTGAGATATTATGACGAAACTTGGTTTATACACTTTTATAACTTGTGCTAATAGACACGCAAAAATTTATTGAAATCAGTTTATGACCACGCCTACTTTTTAACAAAGATATTTCTGAAACACCCTTTAGGAATTTGTAACGTGATATCTCTGTAAGGAGAAGTCATAAAGGAATGAAATTTTGCACAAAGAATAATATTCATATGCTTAGTTGGATGACTGATAAAAATGTTGAAAATGGGCATGGCTATGCCCACTTTATGCAGCTCTCGCTTTATATAAAATACACCGCGATTCCATCAAACGCAAACAAACAATGAAGGCATACAGCTGAGTATCTAATGTTCGATTCCACTCGAACTTAGGCTTCCTTACTTGTTACTTTTATTCTTGCGTCCGCATAAAACATCCTTTAATGAAAAATTTCACTAAAAAGTTAAAAATAAATAATAGCTTAAAAAAACTAAAAAACACGCTTTAATCTTAAAAATCGTACTAAAAATTGAGAAATAATTTAATTAGAAACAAAATGATGAACGAAAATATAAGTATTTAAGGAAAAGCGTGGGGGTGCTCAATAATATTTGAACATGAAAATATTCGATTCGTACAACTAGTACAAAAATATACCTAGTTGCGAAATTAAAGAGTACGATATATGAAATCTCAAAGAAGTCAAAATAAAATTATTAGTAAAAAAAACACCGATTTTAAATATTTTTTGACATACTAAGCACCCCACGCTTTTCCTTAAATACTTATATTTTCGTTCATCATTTTGTTTCTAATTAAATTATTTCTCAATTTTTAGTACGATTTTTAAGATTAAAGCATGTTTTTTAGTTTTTTTAAGCTATTATTTATTAGTTAAGTACCTTAACTTTAGTCAACAAATTTTTCTAGAGTACATTGAATGTTATATATAAATTTTTGAAAAAAAGAAAATAGTATTTGCTTAGTTTCTTTTGCTTAATTTTGCTTTTGTTTAAAAGCGACATTTTTTCAATAAACGTATACATTAATGGACATTTTATTATTACTATTATTTTTTTTTTTTTTTGTGTACGAGTATAACTTCAGACAGAGTTCATTCCCCTTAGGACTTGGGATCATCGTACTTCGTTACTCCCCATTACTGCCTATACTTCTGTGTATAACGCTTACAATTTTGTCTACTCGCTTTTAACATTGTGTGACCTAGGATGAGGAATAAAACAAAATTGAAAATTTGTTTGATATTTCTTGGAAAGCATGTCAAATCGAGTATTCTTCTACACATCGCTTGTAGAGATCTCGCTCTAAGTTCTACTGCGCAATTAAACAACATACATAAATGCGATGCATTGTGGAACGAATTTCCGTCATCTCTTGTCAAGTTTGATTTAGTTATAGACCGTTTTCGACGATGTGCCAACTTCAGTATCTGGTTTCGTTCTGAGTTAATCTCGTCGGTTCGCTAGTATTTATAGTCATTAATGTCCGTTATATTGTTCTCGCTAATAGGTCATATGCTACGTGCGTATGTACATAATTCTAGTTAAGATGTTATAGTTAAATGATTTTCCATACAATACGAGTACTATATACTTAAATGAAGATAAGATGTATTAACTGAGGCAAAATTTTTCTATTTGAGTTAGGATATTTTTTATATCTTAATAGTTTTTTACAGAGATGCTTAACGAACGAACGGATTCTATTTCGTTTTGTGAATTGACAATGCTAAATTATCAAAATGGTTTTGTTTCGTTAATTCGCAACGCTAAATTATCAAAACCATTTCGTTTCGATAATTCACAAAACTAAATTATCAAAATGCAGCCGGTAACGTTGAAACAAAGTAAATCAACAAAAAGATTGCCTGCACGAGGCGCATACATACACAGCTGTCACTCAAATCGTAGCAGTTCGAGTGCATATGCATATATGTATGTATGCGAGTACTCGGCCGAATGTTCGCGACGGCATTGCGAGCGCACTAAGCATTTCAACGTTATAAATTTGGTTATGATAACGCTAATCAACGAAATGAAATTATTTCGATAATTTCATTATCGTTGTTTTGCGACTATAGTTATTCAGCGACCCATACATAACTAAAACACTCTTTACAACTTTAGTAAGACCTATATTGGAATATGGTTCCATAGTTTGGAATCCATATTATCAGATTCACTCTGATCGCTTAGAGTCAGTCCAAAAACAGTTTTTGCTTTTTGCTTTAAGAAATTTGCCTTGGGATTCTGGTTACAATCTTCCACCGTATACTAGCCGTTTAAAACTCCTTAATCTTCCGACTCTTGCAAGTCGGCGAGAAATGCTAGGGGTAATATTTTTCGTTAAGCTCTTGAATGGCTTAATTCTTTCTCCTTTCTTGCTAGCTGAAATAAACTTTAACATTCCTTCTCGTTTAACAAGACAATTCAACCCTAGCTATTTAAAGCAATGTAAATCAAACTTTGAATTAAATGAACCTTTCCGGGGTTTATGTAAGAGCTTTAATTCCTATTCCAGCTTTTTAGATATTTCGGACTCGCTTTTCATTATAAGGGAAAAAATACTGTCTTATCTTAACACATAGTAGCGATTATTCTGTTATAATTCTCAAGACTAACTTCAAATGTACTATACTCAGCTGATGATTTTATTTCTCTGTAGCTGAGCAGTTTAAGATCTCGACGCTTAACAAACTCCTGCCATTCAACACCTCGGCATTTTATGTAAATAAAAAATATCCGTACGTCATGCGGGTGCGCCTCTCGTGCGGTCGGGCGCGATTGGAGGGCGTGGGTTATTATTATTATTAAATTATTTTGATAATTGCGTAAACAGTAAAAACCTGAATAGTTTCAACGGAAACGATTGCTTTTTTTCGGTAAACGATAATATTAACGTTACGATGCATCCTTGGTTTTTTATATATATATGTGGCCGCTGTGGTGCAGTGGGTAGAGTGCTCGCCTGCTATGCCAGAGGTCTCGGGTTCAATCCACGGTCCGAGCAAAACACCAAAACAATTTTTCTAATTAGTAAACATCCAATTATTGGGTTTTATAAGAGCAGCGGTCACCTCTCGGCAGCGTTGCGTGCTTCGAATCAATTTTGATTTCAAATCAACTTTCAAATAAAGAATCAACTCGATTCGTGATTCAAACTATTTTCAAATCAAAGATAAATTTGATATGTGATTCATTTCTCAAAAGAATCAAAAATACCCTTTGATTCGTGATTCAAACCATTTTCAAATCAAAGATAAATTTGATTTGTGATTCGTTTCTCAAAAGAATCAAAAATACCCTTTGATTCGTGATTCAAACCATTTTCAAATCAAAGATAAATTTGATTTGTGATTCGTTTCTCAAAAGAATCAAAAATACCCTTTGATTCGTGATTCAAACCATTTTCAAATCAAAGATAAATTTGATTTGTGATTCATTTCTCAAAAGAATCTTTTTTGATTCTTGATTCAAAAAATATATTTGATTCGAATCAAATTTTTTATTCGAATCAAAAATTTTATTCGAATCAAAAATTTGATTCGAGTCAAAAATTTATTACGAATCTTGATTCAAAATATATTTTTGATTCGAATCAAAAATTTGAATCGAATCAAAAATTTTATTCGAATCAAAAATTTATTTAGAATAAAAAATACTGTAGCATATCAGAAATATTCAAGTACATTCTCGGTAATTTAAAACACAAAAATGTATAAAATGCACCAAAAGTGCAACAACAGCCAAATTGTATGCTGACGCCATATGTGTACATGTGTATGTATGTATGTACATATATACATATTTCTGATTGTCGTATTTACGTTTGTGCTACGCCGTACGTACATACATACGTATGTATATATGTGCATAGCCACTTATTTGAAATAAAGTTTTGATTCAAAATAATTTTTTGATTCGAATCAAAAATTTATTAAGAATCTTGATTCGAAATCAAGCTTGAATCAAGAATCAAAAAAGATTTTTGATTCTTTTGAGAAATGAATCACAAATCAATTTTATCTTTGATTTGAAAATAGTTTGAATCACGAATCAAATGGTATTTCTGATTCTTTTGTGAAACGAATCACAAATAAAATTTGTCTTTGATTTGAAAATAGTTTGAATCACGAATCAAAGGGTATTTCTGATTCTTTTTTGAAAGGAATCACAAATAAAAATTATCTTTGATTTGAAAATATTTTAAATCAAGAATCAGAAAATATTTTTGATTAGTGATTCAGTCAAATCAAAATCACGCAACCCTGCCTCTCGGCAGTGGGCGGCATACCCTCCGAGTGTATTTCTGCCATGAAAAAGCTTCTCATAAAAAATTCATTCGCCGTTCGGAGACGGCATAAAACTGTAGGTCCACCCAATTATTAGGAAAAACAAAAAGGTGCACACCTCGAATTGGGAGAGAAGCTCGGCCATAAAACTAGTCAGAGTTAGAATAGCACCATTGTATTATTATTATTATTATTATTATTATTATTATTATTATTATTATTATTATTAGGCGCATTTCTGTCGTACTCAAGCATGAAAAGAATACTCGCTTATTCATAAAATTACCTTCAAAGCAACAACACCAACTCGACTATTTTTAAAATATTATTATTATTATTATTATTATTATTATTATTATTATTATTATTATTATTATTATTATTATTATTATTATTATTATTATTATTATTATTATTATTATTATTATTATTATTATTATTATTATTATTATTATTATTATTATTATTATTATTATTATTATTAGTTTTTTATATATTACTATAATTTAAATGAGGATAAGACAGATCGATGGATTTTCCTCAATAGCTTAACACTATAACGAAAGCTCAATTTCGCATTATCTCGAGTTAGGCTACTTTAATTTACGGTCACAGATATATAAAAGAATATACATAATATATATTCTGAATATTCTGATAATTAATTTGCAAGTTATTTTTTCACTTCTCATACTGCGAGTCACTTCGAAAATAAGTAAGCACAAACAACTTACAAAAAAATTAAATTGAGTCAACCTTTTCAGCTGAGTAAATACATACATCCATTGTGTGCGGGCGCAACGCGAAGCGTATGGGAGCGTTATCGAACGGCGAAGAAGGAAGAGAGGCGCCTTTTTCGAAAGAAGAAAAGGGAGGCTGAAAGGCGCGAGTGTGAAGAGCTTGAGATGCTGGCGGGTAGGAACGATGCTCGAAAATTCTATCAAAAAATCAGGCGGATGACTGAAGGTTTCAAGACCGGGGCAAATTCCTGCCGGAATGATAACGGTGATCTGGTAACTGATGTCCAGAGCATACTTAAGTTGTGGAGGGATCACTTCTCCTCCTTGCTAGATAATGGCAACGGTGAAAGTGCGGAAGGAGAAGATGTACGACCCGAATCCCCAATAGCAGATGATGGTAGGCATGTTCCACCACCTGATCATGACGAAGTGCGAATAGCAGTATCTAGGCTTAAGAATAACAAGGCCCCGGGCGCTGACGGCTTGCCAGCCGAGCTATTCAAACATGGTGGCGAAGAGTTGATAAGGAGCATGCATCAACTCCTATGCAGAATATGGACGGACGAGCCATGCCCGACGATTGGAACTTAAGTGTGCTCTGCCCAATCCACAAAAAAGGAGACTCCACAGTACGCGCCAATTATCGTGGGATAAGCCTCCTGAATATCGCATATAAGGTCTTAGCAAGTGTATTGTGCGAAAGACTGAAGCCTATCGTCAACAATCTGATTGGACCTTATCAGTGTGGCTTCAGACCTGGTAAATCTACCATCGACCAGATCTTCACAATACGACAAATACTGGAAAAAACCCATGAAAAAGGAACCGACACACACCATCTCTTTGTCGATTTTAAAGCCGCTTTTGATAGCACGAATAGGAATTGCCTGTATGCCGCAATGTCTGAATTTGGTTTCCCTGCTAAACTTATACGGCTATGCCAAATGACGTTGACTAACACCACCAGCTCCGTCAGAATTGGGAAGGACCTCTCCGAGCCGTTCGAGACCAAACGAGGCTTCAGACAAGGTGACTCTCTTTCGTGCGACTTCTTCAATTTGATGCTGGATGATATCGACATCATTGGCACTAACACTCGCGCCGTATGTTCTGCCTTCTCCAAGCTGGATAAAGAGGCTAAGAAAATGGGTTTGGCAGTCAACGAGGACTCCTGTCATCACACAAAGAAACAGCACACCTTGGCAGCCACGTCAATGTTGATAGCTACAAATTCGATACTGTTAAGGACTTCGTCTATCTGGGAACCAGCATTAACACCAAGAATGATGTCAGCACGGAGATCCAACGAAGAATCACGCTTGCCAATAAATGATACTTCGGACTAAGTAGGCAACTGAAAAGTAAAGTCCTCTCTCGACAAACAAAAATCACACTCTACAGGACGCTCATCGTTCCAGTCCTCATGTACGGCGCAGAAGCATGGACAATTTCAAAATCAGATGAGATGGCACTTGGAGTATTCGAGAGAAAAGTTCTTCGTAAGATTTATGGACCTTTGCGCGTTGGCGTGGGCGAGTATCGACGGAGATTTAACGATGAGCTGTACGAGCTTTACACAGACATCGACATTGTTCAGCGAATAAAGATCCAGCGGCTGCGTTGGGCAGGTCATGTCGTGAGAATGGACGAAGGCGCTCCGGCCAAGAAAGCATTTCTATCGAAACCCGCTGAACGCAAAAGAAAAGGGAGACCTCCACTGCGTTGGGAAAATCAGGTGGACAGCGATGCTGCCTCCCTAGGTGTTCCCAAGTGGCGCCATGCTGCACGAAACAGAAGCAATTGGCGCGCTCTGTTGGACTCGGCCAGAATCGTCTAGACGGTTAAGCGCCAATCAAGAAGAGAAATACATACATCGCACATAATAATAGATAACATACTTCCGCCTATATAACGTTAATGAGTTTTAAGGCCGAGCTCCACTCCAAATTCGAGGCGTGCTGCTTTATTTTTGGTTTTCCTTCTTATTAAGTGGATCTACTGTGTCATGCCGTTTCTGATCCCTTTCCTTTCATTTCCTATAGCGAAAAAATGCCAAGTACATTTTTTAAATAGGTGGCAATCCTAGAAATTAAACAAACTGTAGCGTAAAAATGAGTTTTTGAACAGGTGGCAACCCTTTTTTTATTATAATAAATTACTCATTTTGAGGCCAAGCCCTTTCATATAGCACCTGAAATTTAAAAGCAGAAAATTTAATTTTTTGAGCAGGTGGCAACCCTTTTTGTAAAAACTAAAATAAATAGCTAATTTTCAGGCCAAGCCCTTTCATATGGCACCTGAAATTCAAAAGTCAAACAAACTTTACAGACGAATTTAATTTTTTGACAGGTGGCAACCCTTTTTGTAAAAATTACAATAAATTACTTTTTGAGGCCAAGCCATTTCATATGGCACCTGAAATTTAAAAGTCAAACAAACTGCACAGAAAAATTTTATTTTTTGATAGGTGGCAACCCTTTTCAACAAACATTAAACATTCCTGCACATCTACAGGTCAAGCCCTTTCATTTGGCACCTCATTTTCGAAAATAAGTACAATGGTGTAAATCTGATCCCTTAGCGTATTATAAGTATATAAAGACTTTTGTGACTGCCCGGTCTGGGGTTTGCAGCCGAGACCTCTGGTATGGCGGGCGAGCACCCTACCCACTACACCACAACGGCCCACATCGCACATGCTAAGTTCTTAACAAATAAGGAAGCCTAATTTCGAGTGAGTGCAATCGAACATTAGATACTCAGCTGCATAATAATAATAATACAATGGCGCTGTTATAACTCTGACGAGTTTTATGGCCGAGCTTCTCTCCCAATTCGAGGTGTGCTCCTTCTTGTTTTTCCTACTAATTGGGTGGACCTACAGTTTTAT
The DNA here is from genome assembly GCA_960531455.1 of Urophora cardui. Lineage (NCBI taxonomy): Eukaryota > Metazoa > Arthropoda > Insecta > Diptera > Tephritidae > Urophora > Urophora cardui. The sequence continues at coordinate 127,993,295 of OY482673.1, forward strand.
GCCGGCTCCGAACGGCGAACGCATTTTTTTGTGAGAAGCTTTTTCATGGCAGAAATACTCTCGGAGGGTATGCCGCCCACTGCCGAGAGGTGACCGCTTCTCTTAAAAAACCCAATAATTGGATTTTTACTAATTAGAAAAATTGTTTTGGTGTTTGGCTCGGACCGTGGTTTGAACCCGAGACCTCTGGCATAGCAGGCGAGCACCCTACCCACTGCACCACAGCGGCCACTCAGCTGCATGCTTTAATGTAAACTAGAGTGCTGCCTACTGTCGAAACTCGACAGTTTTTCTAGATGTTTTATTATGACTAAGGTGCAACTATAGTTTTTGTATAATTGTTTGTTGTTATTGTCACTGTTACTATTTTGTTGTTGATGTTGTTGATGCTGCTCCTTTTGTTACTACTTTCACTGTTACTATTTTGTTGTTGGCCGCTGTGGTGCAGTGGTGCAGTGGGTGGTGCAGTGGGTAGAGTGCTCGCCTGCTATGCCAGAGGTCTCGGGTTCAAACCACGGTCCGAGCCAAACAAAATTTTCTAATTAGTAAAAATCCAATTATTGGGTTTTTTAAGAGCAGCGGTCACCTCTCGGCAGTGGGCGGCAAACCCTCCGAGAGTATTTCTGCCATGAAAAAGCTTCTCACAAAAAATGCATTCGCCGTTCGGAGCCGGCATAAAACTGTAGGTCCACCCAATTAGTAGGAAAAACAAAAAGGAGCACACCTCGAATTGGGAGAGAAGCTCGGCCATAAAACTCGTCAGAGTTATAATAGCGCCATTGTATTATATTATTATTATTATTTTGTTGTTGATGTTGTTGGTGTTGTTGTCGTTACTCGTTTTCACAATTCTCCTACCTACTTCTTTCTTTCTATTTCTGCTCTTTTATTTCCTCAATTTCTTTCCTACTTATTCTTTCTTATCGTTCTCATTACTTGACTTTGTGTTTTTGTTGTAGTGCTTTTGCTACTTTTTTATATTTCTACTTCTTTGAAACTACACACCACTTCCAGCCAAACATGTTCACAATTGCATGGTAAGTTTGGTGAGCACACACAAACTCACCTATGAACGGGCATTGCCTGAGCTCTGTAGTATTCAAAAGCATGCAAAAACCACACGGGAATTTTCCAACGACGATTGTGGGCGGATTTTCCAAACAATTTTAATGAAACTTGACGCAGTTCTATTTTAGAGTAATACCTTTCTAATGGTGTTCTTAGTTTTAAATTCGGTTCAGTAGTTTCGACGGAGAAGATGGAACAAAATTTATGTTAGCGTATTAATAATACAGATACTCACACTACAAATTTTAAAATTACGGTACTCCTATTTATTTTATTTGGCGTATTTAATATACGATTTCGCATGCATGCATAGTTGGATAACACTGGTACAATCAAACTTTTTATGTTCAAAATTATAATATTCTGAATACTAGTACGTGCAACTAAGTATAAAAATAGCTATTTCATTTGTATATTTTGCGTTGTCTACGATTAACACGAGAAACAAACAGTAATATTTGATACAATGGATTCTAATTGGAATTAAATTAAGGTGGGTAAATACAACATACATACATACCGTCAGCTTAAACTAAAAACTGTCTAGCTCAAATATGTTTAGCAAATTATAATTATATAGAAAGTATTGTGGTGTATTGTGAAACAAGCAACCAAAAAGTATATAGAAAGTACTTTCATTCAAAAACTATTGCATTCCAGCAGAACTAAATAGTATTGGCACAGCATTGAAATTTGTATTTTTCAACAAGCTATTCCTCTCTGAGTAAACTTTTATAAATTTTTTCCATCAATTGCTAAATAATGCAGTTATCGAGTTAGGACCTTTTTCACATTAGTGCAATAATATGCACAAATAGCGCTTTCGTGTTCTGCAAAGCATATGAAAGGCCACTTTCTCTACTACCGGCCAACAGTGTTTTATTAAGTGTCTTACTGAATTTCCACAAAAATGAAGAACAGCAAAATAGTTGCAGTAAATTTCGCCATTTTTTTCGCATTGATAACCGTCAGTATGGAAGCTGAATTGGGAACACGAACAGGTGGCGAGAAACTACTAGAAGACCAGGTGCTTAATATTGGTAACAGAGTGAAGGATGGACATATAATTTACAATCAAGAGCGAGTAAGAAATATATGTATATACATATGTACATACTTCTTTATTGTTGTTTGTTGTGTTGTACATACTTAAGTACTTTTGCAATGAACTTGATTTTTGTTTATAAAGCGGTTAAATTTCTCTTTTAATGACTTTAAATAATTTTAAATAATTTATTCACCAGAATAAGGAACTTAAGAACTACGTCATAACTTATGTCCAAGTGGAACCAGCTAACAGTAGCCAATCATCACCTTTTCAGTTGGAGTTTATTAGCGGAGGTCTCAATCAGAAAAAAGCAGCAATTAAACTCACAAGAACGGCTGATTTAAGTAAGGCACAATATAATTATAAGATATATGGTGTATGCGGAAGCACTAGCGGAAGTAGTAAACGTATCATTCCCCATTGAAATTTTTTTTAAATATTTGAACGTCACTTACTTAGGTACATTACAATACATATTGACAAATGTTATTACCACACTGTTATAAATATTGAAATATTTTTTAAACTTTGATTTGGTTTGAAAGAAATTTAAAACTTTTTTTGGGTTACATTTTGAACTTTTGTAAGTTTAAAAGTTTCTTATTTGGTTTGAAATTCAAACTTACAAAAGCTCAAATATTTCAAAGTATTTTTTGGAATAAATTTCATACTTTTTTGGTTTAAATCTTACACTTTTTCTCATTTAAACTTTTAAGGTTTAAATTTTAAACTTTTATTGGTCGTAAAATTTGGTTTCAACAAAAAAATTTTAATTTTTGATTTGAAATTCCAACTTGCCTTTTCGAGAAATAAACAATATAAAAGGCTCATTTATAGTTATTAGACAATTTGAATGAACGGCTGTGTGGCGTTGTTTGAATAGAGAAACAAACAAACACAAAATAATTATGGAAATAGATAAAATGAAGAAGGAAGAAAAGGAGATAAAGAGGATAGGAGAAACATGCAATATGGAAAAGGATGAAGGGGATTTTGGGGGGAGAACAATATGGAAGAAAAGGAGAAAAAGAGGGTATGAAAGAAGATACAATAGGGAAAAGCATCAAGAGAATTTGGGCGCAGACTTTTTTTTTATTTAAACAAAAAAAAGGTTTAAATTTTAAACTTTTGAAAGTCTTAAAAAAAATTTTAATTTGGAATAAAATCCAAATCTTAAATGTTTAAAAATCTTTTAAACTTTTCAAAGTTTAAATTTTAATAATTTTTCGGTCGTGTACTATGTATATATCGACCAAAAAAGTTTAAAATTTATACCAAAATTTATTTCAGTGCAATCACAGCTAAATAAATCTAATAAAGTTTCCTTTAATAAAGTTTTCTGCCATTAATTGTAAACAAAATTGTACGTCTTTTAATTATATCTGTTTTTCACTTTGCCCACTCTAACTGGTTATGGACCTTTGTTACGCCAAGTTTATTTAAGGTCATCATATTCGAGCAGATTTGACCTAGAGAAAACTCGGGCATTGAGGCGAACGAAATACATCCGACTTTGCAAAAAGAACAAAAACAGGCGCACGTGTCAATTTGTGCAAGGAAATGCTAGAGACATTCGAAGCGGGTCGTCCAGATTCGGTATATAAGATCTTAAGAGCTGAAGAATCTTGTATATACATATTCATGTCCACCAGAAACTAAACAGCAAACGACTGTATAGGTGTTCCAAAATGAAGCTAAACTCACAAAAGTGGCGCGCTGACAAAGTGTTTCGTAAAGAATGATTGATTGTTTCTTACGAAAAATGGCTTTTGTTGCAAGTGTTGCATTAGCGGATCGAAGAACGGTTAATGTTGACTGGTGTACTGCAATTTTTTTGCCGCCAGTTGTCGCTGAAATCAGAATGAACAACAACAAACCGGCAAATCATTGTACATCATGACTAGGGAAGCTAAAAATATGCAAATTCATATTGCATATGCAAATACATATTTAGACATAAAATGCATATTTACGGTCAAAATGCATTTCGTGCTTATTTTGGCATATTTTGGCACTTAATCGAACAATAACGAAAAATATTAAGCTGGCAACATCTTATCTGTGGTTAATTCAGATAGTTGCGTTTACATACAATCAAGGCTATTTAACTATTGATCTGGGCCCCGGAGCGGAGCATTTTCCCTTATAAAAATTCACCACGACAAACACTAAGTTCTTGTATGCTGATCAGAGCCTCGAAGCAAACCCAGAGTAAAAAAAACTTTTCTCCGTTGCCCTGTTATTGATAGAAAACAGCTGTAGTGTGAAATTTTGAAGGGAACAATAATATGCAATATGTATCGACATACATAGGCATACGCTACACTGTCAATATGAATCGCGATATTTGGATCATATTGATGGTCTAGTGCTACACGTTCAATATGAATATTGCGATATTTTTCTCGCTCTGAGGTTTAAAATATTTTACTTCCGTCCTTTTCACACCTTCACTTTCAATTCGTTTATTGCCAATATTGCGATCCAGATCACGGATTTCAAAATTTCTAAATATACACGCATTTTGATGGGTCGCAAAATTTTCATGCTAGACAGTCAATTCATATTGTCAATATTGCGATACGGATCACGGATTTCAAAATTTCTAAATATTTTGCGATCCAGAACCGCGATCCATCAATACTCGATGCTACACGGTCAATATTAATCGTTTTCCGCATACAAGAGCTTTTTCTCGGAAAACCGCCAAAAATTCACACTGGAAAATATAGTAAAACATTTGATAGTTCAATGCAACCCTGCGCAATATTAATGGAATGGTTTCATTTGCTTTGTAGAAAGATATCATGCATTTACATCAGAGTTTGATTTTCCTATGCACGGGTGCGGGAGCTTTTTATAGCTTTCACACCGACAGCCTCACACCGATAAGTCAAAGCACTTCGTTCACGCACAAAAATTTTGCAAATTTCTATTCAGTCAGCATTGAGCTGTTGAGCTAGCATGTTGTGTTGCTCGAGCAGTCTCTGAATGCTTGGAAATGATTGTGTGTTGGGGGTGGTTTTTTTGTTTGGATTTTTTTTTTTATTAGGAATCATGATTTTGCATTTCGTCTCATATTTTTTTATTTAATTTTTTTTGTTTGTGTTTTTTTGTGAAGTTACCCAGCAATATTTATCAGCTGGAAAACAGCACATATTTCCTACTGAATATTCAGTAGAGATGTAGTTCCAAAATCTGAACTTTCGCTTTCGTTTTTATATAGAGGTGGCGTCGAAAATCAACTACCTAAAAACTGCCGAACGAGAAGGGAGAGTTTCCATATGAAAAAAGGGCTGACTACGCAGGGAGAACTTCCATAGCATATATTTCAATACACCTGATGTCTTCACTGCATCTTCAGTTATTTTTTCAGGCATGATTTTTGAACTCAGTTTCAGTGTATTTTTCATACTGAATATTCTACTGAATATGCATCTCCCCAGCAGTATTTATCAGCTGGAAAACAGCACATATTTCCTACTGAATATTCAGTAGAGATGTAGTTCTAATATCTGAACTTTCCCTTTCGTTTTTATATAGAGGTGGCGTCGAAAATCAACTACCTAAAAACTGCCGAACGAGAAGGGAGAGTTTCTGTAGGAAAAAAGGCCTGAATACGCAGGGAGAACTTCCATAGCATGTATTTCAGTACACCTGATGTCTTAACTGCGTGTTCAGTTATTTTTTCAGCAATGAATTTTGAACTTACTTTCAGGCTATTTTTCATAATGAATATTCTATTGAATATGCACCTCCTTACCTCAAATACTGCTGGGTCCTTACCTCAAATACTGCTGGGTAATAATAAAAATACTATCCATTTGCAATTTAAGAATTTTAGTTTTCGACAATGATTGAGTTTCTTTTGGGTGTAGCCAAGAGCTTTTGTGCTTTTAACACATGCACAATGTTTGAAAGTATTAGTGTGATAATCCCTGATTTACATAAATACAAATCTAAAATTAATTTAAAGTATTTTATAGTATTTAAAAACAAATGTGTTAAATGGGGAACATGTGAATTGTACGTTTCAGTTCTTATATTATTATTATTTTGCAAAGTTCGTTAAATAAAAATGTAAGCTTGAAATGAAATACATACATTTTATGAGCATATTTCAGGTATTTTTTAGGCATATATGCATATTATGACATTTTTTCGTGCATATTTACGAGCATATTTCAGTTATTTTTCGGGCATACTAGCATGCATATTTTGAAATTTTTCGTGCATATTTTTAGCTTCCCTAATTATGACAATGCAAGCGCTAACATAGCACGAAGAACTGTAGAGTTTTTGAACAGTAACAACATCCAATTAATGACTTATTGCCCATATTCCCCTAATCTATCGCCCAATGACTTCTTCCTCTTTCGACATACATATAACAAAACTGCGTGGCGAACGTTTTTCATTGCCTGCAGAGGCCGCTGAAGCATTTAAATCACTTCTTGTGGAGGCACCTCCCTCAGAGTGACAATACTACTTTGAAGTTGTCGTTTTTGTTGTTGTTGTGGTTTTTGTTGTTGTAGTTGTTGTTGTTGTTGTTTTTGTTGTTGTTGTTTTAGCCACCAAGACACTCCCCGAAGCTTTTGGGGATTGTAGAAGAAGTAAGTAACAGTCCCTTGCGAAATATATCTGGTACGCTCGGGTACTAGTCCCTTCTGACACTAGCCCGACTGTCGTGCAAAGGATTTGTTTGCCCATTATCAACTCTCTAGGCCCGTAGATTTTAGTCGCCTCTCACAACAGGCATTCCTTACCATGGGTATATTCTAAGCCCTTAACCCTTTCGACCCGCTCGGTACAATATATCCCAAAAATATTTAAATTTTAAAGACACCTACAGGTAATATTTGCTTAACAATTTGAATGAAACGGAGTAGTTTCCGTTTTTTTTTTTTGGGTATTCAGTACATACTATTGACATTTGTATACATTTTAACAGCTGCAGTTGGTTGTAAACAGTGAATAAGAGATCACGTGTTGCGAAATTTTTCAGAAAACGGTGAAAATTACAGCGAAGCATAATTTTTCACATATCAAAAAGTGGGGAAGTTCCACTATGTTTATGGTGTTTTACGCCATATCATATGTAGTCCTTTTATAAAAAATATGTATTATCCTTTTACAAAAAAAAAAAAATATAAATTATAAACTTGTATTTTTTAGGTTTTTTAATAATGAACACTACTAGGAAAATATATGACAAAGTTCCTATCAAAAGTACCGACTGGGATTTAATATCCCGCCACATACCGCGCCTTACGGGCTGAAAATTGAAATTCTGGCTCGGTAGGTCTTCTTTTATTCCTAGTCTTTAATGCCCACCTATTTCCAATACTGTATATTAAGGTGGAGTGAAATCATATGGAGATTTTTTTGTTGTTCTTTTTTTGAACGTACCAGCAATGAAAAGTTGCCTTTATAGGAGTTAATGAACCCCACAACATTTTATGGCGATAGGATGACGTTTTGAACTGCCTCCAGCCCCGCAAAGTTCAAAGCAATAAGCACGATCTGGTACAAATATGAAATTTTTAAAATTATAAAATCAAAAAACGAAGCATGAGGATTGATAAAGATGGATAAGCTGAGTATTAAAGTGAATTTGTTTTTTTTGGAAACAACAACAACAAAAGTTATTAAAGGTCAAAATTTATATTATGGATTTTTTTAAATTGCAATTAAAACTACTGAACCGATTTCGAATATTTATTATACCGTTCGATAGGTATTTTGATTCCCTTTAATTTGATATACATTTTATATATGAATAGTAAAGGGGGTAAAAGGGGGGTTGACCCCCGCAGAGGGGGTGTTATAGAACCCACATAAAATGTATATCAAATTAAAGGCAATCAAAATACCTATCGAATGGTATAAAAATATTCGAAATCGGTTCAGTAGTTTTTAAGTAATTGCAATTTAATAATGCACAATATAAACTTTGACCTTTAATAGCTTTTGTTGTTGTTGTTTCCAAAAAAAAAAATCCCCTTTAATACTCAGCTTAGCCATATTTATCAATCCTCGTACTTCGTTTTTTGATTTTATAATTTTCAAAATTTCATATTTCTGTGGTCACAAGGCCCAACAGCATAACTCCATTTTTTGCGAAACTGAGTTATTATCATGGTTGGAATCTCCATATTCGATTTCATGTTGTGCAAAAATTTTATGTATTTCACCCCAATAGTTTTCGAGATATTAACAAAAGAAAAATAGCTCAAGTCAAATTGATTGCAGTTTGCACAGGGAATAACGACATATCTCAGTGATCTGATATCAGCTGATTTTCGCGTCGACTTGTGCTTTTGTGGTCAGTTCAAATTCAGCAAGCGAAGATGTCGGTTGTTAAATTTTTGCGTGAGGTAAAATAGCATATCTAACTTATGCTTTTATTCCATAATAATTTGTTGTTCGGGAGTTTGCTTAAGTCAACTTGTAATGTTTTGTTAAATTTATATTGGTTATAATGCGTATCATACCTGAAGTTATGCTCTTTTTCCATATTATGTTTCTTATCACTTGTTAAAATAATTAGAGATATGCTATTTTTCCAAAACGATTAATTTCTGACCAATAATACAACTTGACTTACGTTTTTTTATTCCAACTGCAGCCTTAAAAAAATCGTTGAATAGTGCTTTTATTTCACACAATATTTATATTAAAAAAAGTTTGAAAAGAAAATGGAAGCAAAAGGTTGGTTAAATATTGCCCTAAATCTTGATTCCGTAAATAGAGTTTATTTAATTGTGCATTATTTTCGTCTCTATAACCCTGCAGAATCACATAATCTACAAAAATGGCCTTTCGAGAAAGGTAGTTTTCAGACGAGGTCTCCAGCTATAGGCGACGACTTCTTTTTAGATACGTTTCATGCTCCCGTTGTACCGAATGAAACATCTTGTAGTTCTAATTACGGATTTGAACATTTTGCACAAAATCTAAAAAAAATTACGTTTACTTTAGTAAATACTAGTACTTCGAAATTATTTGAAATGGACTTCAGCAGCGACGATTCTTTAAAAGATCCTGACTACATTAATTCAAGTATGAGCACAGATTCAGAAATAGATAGACAATCTGAAAACCAAATGAAAAATGAAAACAAAACCACAAATTTACAAAAAGTGGATCAATCTGCGGATAATAATGAGAATAACCAAAATTTTCCAAATAATGAAAAACAAACGAAAAATAAAAGAAAACTCAACAGAAATTTTGGTAAAACTTACACCACAAAAAAGGGAAAAGTAGTTGCTGCTCGTAAATGTGTGCCTCTGGGATGTTGCCGAAAGAAATGTGCCCTTAAATTACCATTTGAGAAACAAAAGCAAATTTTCAACGAATATTGGAGCAGGGGGTCTTATGAATCAAGACTACTTTTTATTTGCGGACTCGTCGAAGTTGGCGAAAAAATAACTCAAAAGAGGTCAACGTCAAACAAACCAAAAAATCGACGAATAACTAATTATTACTTTGTGAATATTGACTGTGATAAAGTTGACGTTTGTAAGTGTTGTTTTTTGAAGTGTTTTGGAGAAACGAACAGTTTTTTGATGACAGTAATTGAGAAGAAACTAAATTTCCCGAATGCTCCGTTGGCCGACAAAAGGGGTAAATCAGTTCCCGAAAATAAATTGATTGATTCACAAATCGAAACCATTAAACAACATATTAACCGTTTTCCTGCCTACGAAAGCCACTATTGTCGCCGTGATTCAAGTGCAAAATATTTAAGCTCAGATTTGTCAATATCAAAGATGTACAAAATGTACATGCAAAGATGTTGAGACTCCTATTAGCTTATCGAAATATTCAGAAATTTTCCACACAATTAACCTAAAATTCAAGCAACCCAAGCTTGATACATGCAACAAATGTGATAACTTTAAAGCACAATTAGATTTCGTCAGTAACAATGCTCCTGAATATAAAATATTGACCGAAAAACAAGCAATACATCACAAAGATGCAGATAGAGCCTACAAATCTAAGAATTTTGATAAAGATTTGGCTAGGCAGCACAAAAACATTAAAACGTACACATTTGATTTGGAGCAAGTTTTACCAACTCCATATTTGAAAACTTCGGTCTGCTACTATAAGAGACAATTGAATACTTACAATCTAACCATATACGACTGTGAAAAAAATAAAACATTTTGCTATATGTGGCATGAAGGAGTTGGTCAGCGAGGTGCTAACGAAATATCTTCTTGTATTTTTGAACATTTAAGTACATTATCAACTGACAAAAATATCGAATCTGTCATATTCTATAGCGATTCATGCCCTGGCCAAAATAAGAACTCATTTGTAAGCTCAATGTTTGTAGCTTTTTTAGAGAGCAATCGTAATATTAAAATGATTGAGCATAAGTTCCTCGAGCCTGGGCATACACATATGGAGTGTGATGTGGCTCATGCCCTTATCGAACGAAAAAAGAAGAAGACTACTATGAAAATTCACCATCCACGGGACTGGTATCAATTTGTTCTCTCCGTTGGTTGCAAGAATACATTTGAAGTAATCGAAATGGAAAACAAATTTTACGATTTTGGTTCACTTGCTAAAAATAAATTGAATTGGAGGAAACCCAATGCAGATGGTGAAAACTTTACATGGTGTGAAGTTAAATGGCTCCGCTACACCCAAAATAATTTCGGTTGTGTACAATATAAAACCTCACTAGATCATGCGCAACCGTTTAAGAACATTGTGAGACGTGGTGTAAGTTCATTAACCATAGGAGAGCAAGATAAAATTACAACAACTCCCCTAATATCTAAAGAGAAAAAGGAAGACTTGCTAAGCATTTTGAACTTAATCGACCCCATGTTTCATAGCTTTTACATTAATCTAAACTCGGCAAATATACGACATATTGATCCAGATATTGTCGAAGTCTCTACAATTTCAGAAAACATTGAAAATGATATTTCTCAGTAATACATACTGTCAATATAAGTGCACAGCAAATATTATTTATGTACATATACTTGAAGTTCCTGTTTCCATCATAAGTTTTCGTATTACATTAATTACATTCGCATACATACATTATAACAAGTTAATATAAAGAAATACAGTTAAATGATTTCAATAATGCTTTTTATTTGAGGATATTTTAGATAGGCTATTGATAATTGTGATATAAATTTTGGAAAAAAAGCAAAAGTATATCTATGCTAAGTCAACATTCAAATTAATATATTGTCATATCGGCATAACTTGAATTGTGTCACCAAATGGTAAAACTGTTATTTTGGAATAACAACATAAGTTGACTTAAGTGTACCGTGCGTACCAAATTGTTCTTAGGAAAAAGGGTATGAATTACATTTTCAAGCGTATTTTCAAAGTTACTTCGATTTATGTCAATTGCTGGACAGAATCTGATGCATATAATATCACTTGAGAAATTTACAAAAAAAATTTTGGAATTCCTTCGAAAACTTTTTTTCACATTTTAATTTGAATCTTTAAAACGCTCTCCTGAAAAATCCAAAAAACACACTTGTGTTGTTATGCCTTGTGGCCACAGATTTGTACCAGATCGTGCTATTTTTTCAACTTTGTGGGGCTGGGACCACCTCTAAACATGCGAGTAGGTCAATAAAATTTTACAGGCTTATTACTGGGCTAGAAAGGTTCCGTTCTGGCTTTGGAACAAATTGAATTTCCAAAAAAAAAAAAAAATTTACTCCACCTTACTGTATATGTAGGGGCTTTTTATCCTTTCGAAGGGGTTAACCCGCTGGGGGTTCGCTTTGTAGATTGGTTTCATAGTATGCAAAATTGTAGGTACAGATCTTAAAGAAGAATATTTTCATAAGCAATAAAGCTATGGCCGCTGTGGTGCAGTGGGTAGAGTGCTCGCCTGCTGTGTCAGAGGTCTCGGGTTCAAACCACGGTCCGAGCCAAACACCAAAACAATTTTCAATTAGTAAAAATCCAATTATTGGGTTGTTTAAGAGCAGCGGTCACCTCTCGGCAGTGGGCGGCATACCCTCCGAGAGTATTTCTGCCATGAAAAAGCTTCTCACAAAAAATGCATTCGCCGTTCGGAGCCGGCATAAAACTGTAGGTCCACCCAATTAGTAGGAAAAACAAAAAGGAGCACACCTCGAATTGGGAGAGAAGCTCGGCCATAAAACTCGTCAGAGTTATAATAGCGCCATTGTATTATTATTATATTATAAAGCTATTACCATTTTCCGCGACTTTTGCAGTCACGCTCGTATCAACATATTTTCCTATTTCTTAGTGCAAACAACAACAAATAACTTTATCTAACGTACCTAATTATTGCAAGTCACTAAGAACCTTCCATGAACTTGAGCCTAAAGATTAAGGATTTAACACATGTCGAATCAATCAACTAGCTGACCAATTAACGTTAACTTAACATACATATTTATTTTGGCTTATAACATATTTCTGCACATGCAAACAAATACATACGAATAGAAATACACATAC
>OY482673.1:128010907-128018407 GCA_960531455.1 Urophora cardui
AAAATGTTTGAATCCCTAATGAGTAGTAGCCATACTCGCTAACTTGTCGATAAAAATTTCCCTCTGCTCGCTATCATTCACATATAAATTTGACAGAAGGAAATTTATAACCAGCAGAAATTGTGAATCGAAAGCGGCTATTTTAAATGGACATCTTCAGTGCTATGATCAAAAAAGAAAATTTCAAAAATTCGCTTACAGTTGTTCTGGAACTGTATGTACATATGTATTGTCAGTTTAGTTAGAAATTTCTTAGAAGCACACACGGACAAGACTGTTTTTTTTTTCTTCTTTAGTACAAGTAAACAATGTGTTTATTATAATTTAGAAAAAAAAAGTTATTTTCGCATTTTTTTCTTTCATGCAGGTATGTATGTATATACATACGTATTTTTTGCGCGTGCACACTTTTCGTTTTAATTGCCAAAAAGCCAACGTACTTAATATTAATTACCTAAAACAAATATTTAATCATTTAGATTAAACTGCAAAAAAGATAAGTGACTACCAAAAAACAAAATTTTCTTGGAATTTTGCTTTTTTTTTTCTTTAGAAAATAAAGAACACGTGTACTGCTAATTAACTTATATTCAAATTTTTTCATGAAAGCCTTTTGAAAGCGTACCAACTAGAGGTACTGCGTTCGATACCTGGCCCAGACAAACACTCAAAATTGGACAGAAGAGAAGAGTCAATGGAAGAATTAAGGAAACATCGTAATTATAACAAGTAAGGAAGCCTAAGTTCGGGTGGAATCGAACATTAGATACTCAGCTGTATGCTTTCATTGTTTGTTTGCGTCTGATAGAATCACGATGTATTTTATATAAAGCATAAAATGGGCGTAACCACGCCTATTTTCAACATTTTTATCAGTCATCCAACTAAGCATTTGAATATTATTCTTTGTGCAAAATTTCATTCCTTTATGACTTCTAGTTACAAAGATGTCACGTTACAAATTCCCAAAGGGTGTTCAAGATATATCTTTGTTAAAAAGTAGGCGTGGTCATAAACCGATTTGAATAAATTTTTGCGTGTCTATTAACACTAGTTATAAAAGTGTATAAACCAAGTTTCGTCATAATGTCTCAATTATTTGTCGAGTTATAGGCTAAGAAATCTCGTATATTCCTTTGTCTAAAAAGAGGCGGTGCCACGCCCATTTTCCAAAATTTTTCTACTTTTTGTTTCCGGTCTATTGTGGACCTCATGCCACAAAATTTCAATGAATTACCTTCATATTTGACAAAGATATCGCTTAAAATGTTTTTATTAGGTCACTTTATAATACCCATATATAAAAGTGGGCGTGGTCGTCAACCGATTTCGCTAAAATTTTGAACATGTATTACCACAAGTGACAAAAGTGTACGCACCAAGTTTCGTCATTATATATCAATTATTTGTCGAGTTATGGGCTCAGAAATCTAGTATATTCCTGCTTCTAAAAAGAGGCGGTGCCACGCCCATTTTCCAAAATTTTTGTGGTTTTCGTTTTATGTCCATAGTTGCTCTCCTGCCATAAAAATTCAATGACATATCTTTATATTTGACAGAGATATCGCTTAAAATGTTTTTATTTGGTCACTTTATAATATACATATATAAAAGTGGGCGTGGCCGTCAACCGATTTTAACTATTTTCCGCCCAAATGTTTGGCTAAGTAAGTAAATCACGCATACCAAATTTCATCGATATATCTTCAACGGTTTCTGAGTTATGACATATAACACTTTCCATGTTTGACCCTTAATAAGTGGGCGTGGCACCGCCCATTTTCCACAATTTCATCAAATTTCTTCATAGGGCCCTGAGCTCAACACGTGGGTAAAATTTCATCGCTCCAGCTATATTAGTGACTGAGATACCAAATTTCCGATTTTTTCTATATAGGAAAAGTGGGCGTGGTCATGGTCCGATTTCGCCTATTTTCAATACCAACCGTCCCAGTCTAGATACCAACTTGCATTTCAAATTTCATCAAAATATCTCAATTTTTGCGCGAGTTAGAGTGTTTACAGACGGACGGACAGACGGACGGACGGACGGACGGACAGACGGACGGACGGACGGACGGACGGACGGACATGGCTAAATCGATTTCTCTTTTCACCCTGATCATTTTGATATATATAAGTCTATATCTATCCCGATTATTTCACTCTGTTACAATCCACCGTTATGTGATTAAAACTATAATACTCTGTGTACTAGTACAGCTGAGTATAATAAGGCACTGCCTACGTTACACAAATCACTGCTAACGTTACACGTGCGAAAACTGAGTATCTCTACATATAATAAAATTGTAACCGTTGGTCTCTGTACATTGCAGACATTGGCGCACTCAAGGGGGGATTTTGGGGTTAAAACCCCCCCCAAAATTTGGCAACACCATAAAAAAAATAATTTTATAAAAGATGGTACATGCACTAATATTTGTGTAAATACATGTTGAAAAATCTATGAATATTCGTGGATGTACATTTCTAGGCTTGCCATATTTTTTTCACCCCAATGCCTGGCTAAAGCGAAATGAAAACAGCCTAAAGTTAGAAAACCATCATCATTCAAGTATATTTAGCAGTCTAAAAATTACAAGTTTATATGTGTTAATTTATTACATTTAAAAAACTATTCACAATTCACTGATATTTTTTTGTCAATTATGGGCTATGAATTTTTCTTCTTATGCTTATTAATTCTATTAGATTCTTCTGTTGATGACTTATCTAGATTATGTTGAAGGAAATAGCACGAAAAGCACAAGTATAAATGACAAATAATTGTGACAATTCGAACAAACAGGGTTATATATTGCACCAGAAATTTATCTGCTTTTATTTTCCTAAAATAATAGTTATTGCATTCGCATGTAAAATTTTTTATCTGGCACAGGATCGGCGTTAAATGAAACACGGCTAAAATAAATTACTCAAAAGCGTGTGTGAACGCACGTAATTTCGGAAAGTAATTTCGGCTAATGAACGTAATTTAAAATGTAGTCTGAATGTGCTTTTATGACACGGAAAAAGAGATAGTGAGAAGTTATCGATAATCGCACAAGACTTAAACTTACGATTGAAAGGTTTATAAGCCATAACTCAGAAACCGTAGAAGATATATCGATGAAATTTGGTACGCGCAATTTACTTACTTAGGACAATGTTTGGTCGAAAAATTGCCAAAATCGGTAGACGACCACGCCCAAATTTATATATGGGAACTATTAAGGGGCCTAATAAAAACATTTTAAGCTTTGTCAAATTTAAAGATATGTCGTTGAAATTTTCTGTCATGAGTCCAACTATAGACATAAAACAAAAACTAGAAAAATTTTGGAAAATGGGCGTGACACCGCCTCTTTTCAGACAATGGAAGAGATTTCGGAACCCATAACTCTACAAATAATTGAGATGTTAGGACGAAAATCAGTTTGTACACTTTAATAAGTTGTGGTAATACATGCTCAAAAATTTAGCGAAATTGATTTATGACCACGCCTACTTTTTAACAAATATAATTCTGGAAAACCCTTTGGGAATTTGTAACGTGACATCTTTGTAATTAGAAGTCATAAAGGGTTGAAAATTTGCACAAAGAATAATATTCATATGTTTAGTTGGATGATTGATAAAAATTTTGAAAATGAGCGTGGCTGCGTCCACTTTATGCGGCACTCGATTCATATAAAATACACCCTAATCGAACGAACGCAAACAAACAGCTTAGGCTTGCTTACTTGTTAGTTTTAGTTTAAATACCGAGAAAATGCAATGAATGGAGATTTAAAAGCTGTCTTTGTTTAATGTGTGCATACGTAGGTCCACTCCCCAAACAAAAATTTAAGTAAAAATTGTCTGGACGAGTTTTAAGTATTTTTTTTTTTAATTTTCGGTTGGATATTGAAAACCCCCCCCCCCCCCCCCAAATTTTTTTCTGTGTGCGCCACTGATTGCAGATATACAGAAAATAAAAAAAGGAGCCAGAGGAATCCAAATGAACTGTGGTGCTGATGGGTGCTACAAGAAGCAATTCTATTAAATTCAATACCTCGATTGGTTTCGGAGATATCTCCCTACCCTTATCCCTATCCCTCCAAGTTTTGATATCCTACGGAAAACACTTCCAGAGATATGCAGCATGAAAGATTAAGTTTGTATGGGTTCTGCCACGCCCCTTTTCCAATAGCTGTCATTTTTTCATCCAGAAAATGATTATTGAAAGTTTCATTCATTTCTATGCAGTCGTTTTTGTGTGACGCGGGCGTTATGGTGAAAAAACACATTTTTGGTCAACTTTTTCTCACATTTTGGTCAATAACTCGGGAACTGGATGAGATATCGAAATGAAAGTTGTCCTGAATATTAGGTATAATAATGGACTGCAAACTTAGTTTTAACATTCATATTAATGCACAGCAAATAAGGCAAGAGGTGTCTTAGCGTTTGTAAAACGTTGGTCAAAGGAATTCAGCGACCCATACATAACTAAAACACTCTTCACAACTTTAGTAAGACCTATATTGGAATATGGTTCCATAGTTTGGAATCCATACTATCAGATTCACTCTGATCGCTTAGAGTCAGTCCAAAAACAGTTTTTGCTTTTTGCTTTAAGAAATTTGCCTTGGGATTCTGGTTACAATCTTCCACCGTATACTAGCCATTTAAAACTCCTTAATCTTCCGACTCTTGCAAGTCGGCGAGAAATGTTAGGGGTAATATTTATCGTTAAGCTCTTGAATGGCTTAATTCTTTCTCCTTTCTTGCTAGCTGAAATAATCTTTAACATTCCTTCTCGTTCAACAAGACACTTCAACCCTATCTATTTAAACAATGTAAATCAAACTTTGAATTAAATGAACCTTTCCGGGGTTTATGTAAGAGCTTTAATTCCTATTCCAGCTTTTTAGATATTTCGGACTCGCTTTTCATTATAAGGGAAAAAATACTGTCTTATCTTAACACATAGTAGCGATTATTCTGTTATAATTCTCAAGACTAACTTCAAATGTACTATACTCAGCTGATGATTTTATTTCTCTGTAGCTGAGCAGTTTAAGATCTCGACGCTTAACAAACTCCTGCCACTCAACACCTCGGCATTTTATGTAAATAAAAAATATCCGTACGTCATGCGGGTGCGCCTCTCGTGCGGTCGGGCGGGATCGGAGGGCGTGGGTTATTATTATTATTATTATTATTATTAAATTATTTTGATAATTGCGTAAACGGTAAAAACCTGAATAGTTTCAACGGAAACGATTGCTTTTTTTCGGTAAACGATAATATTAACGTTACGATGCATCCTTGGTTTTTTATATATATATGTGGCCGCTGCGGTGCAGTGGGAAGAGTGCTCGCCTGCTATGCCAGAGGTCTCGGGTTCAATTCACGGTCCGAGTAAAACACCAAAACAATTTTTCTAATTAGTAAAAATCCAATTATTGTGTTTTATAAGAGCAGCGGTCACCTCTCGGCAGTGGGCGGCATACCCTCCGAGTGTATTTCTGCCATGAAAAAGCTTCTCATAAAAAATTCATTCGCCGTTCGGAGACGGCATAAAACTGTATGTCCACCCAATTATTAGGAAAAACAAAAAGGTGCACACCTCGAATTGGGAGAGAAGCTCGGCCATAAAACTAGTTATTATTAATTATTATTATTATTATTATTATTATTATTATTATTATTATTATTATTATTATTATTATTATTATTATTATTATTATTATTATTATTATTATTATTATTATTATTATTATTATTATTATTATTATTATTATTATTATTATTATTATTATTATTATTATTATTATTATTACTATTATTATTATTATTATTATTATTATTATTATTATTATTATTATTATTATTATTATTATTATTATTATTATTATTATTATTATTATTATTATTATTATTATTATTATTATTATTACTATTATTATTATTATTATTATTATTATTATTATTATTATTATTATTATTATTATTATTATTATTATTATTATTATTATTATTATTATTATTATTATTATTATTATTATTATTATTATTATTATTATTATTATTATTATTATTATTATTATTATTATTATTATTATTATTATTATTATTTATTATTATTATTATTATTATTATTATTATTATTATTATTATTATTATTATTATTATAATTTTTATTATTATTATTATTATTATTATTATTATTATTATTATTATTATTATTATTATTATTATTATTATTATTATTATTATTATTATTATTATTATTATTATTATTATTATTATTATTATAATTTTATTATTATTATTATTATTATTATTATTATTATTATTATTATTATTATTATTATTATTATTATTATTATTATTATTATTATTATTATTATTATTATTATTATTATTATTATTATTATTATTATTATTATTATTATTATTATTATTATTATTATTATTATTATTATTATTATTATTATTATTATTATTATTATTATTATTATTATTATTATTATTATTATTATTATTATTATTATTATTATTATTATTATTATTATATTATTATTATTATTATTATTATTATTATTATTATTATTATTATTATTATTATTATTATTATTATTATTATTATTATTATTATTATTATTATTATTATTATTATTATTATTATTATTATTATTATTATTATTATTATTATTATTATTATTATTATTATTATTATTATTATTATTATTATTATTATTATTATTATTATTATTATTATTATTATTATTATTATTATTATTATTATTATTATTATTATTATTATTATTATTATTATTATTATTATTATTATTATTATTATTATTATTATTATTATTATTATTATTATTATTATTATTATTATTATTATTATTATTATTATTATTATTATTATTATTATTATTATTATTATTATTATTATTATTATTATTATTATTATTATTATTATTATTATTATTATTATTATTATTATTATTATTATTATTATTATTATTATTATTATTATTATTATTATTATTATTATTATTATTATTATTATTATTATTATTATTATTATTATTATTATTATTATTATTATTATTATTATTATTATTATTATTATTATTATTATTATTATTATTATTATTATTATTATTATTATTATTATTATTATTATTATTATTATTATTATTATTATTATTATTATTATTATTATTATTATTATTATTATTATTATTATTATTATTATTATTATTATTATTATTATTATTATTATTATTATTATTATTATTATTATTATTATTATTATTATTATTATTTATTATTATTATTATTATTATTATTATTATTATTATTATTATTATTATTATTATTATTATTATTATTATTATTATTATTATTATTATTATTATTATTATTATTATTATTATTATTATTATTATTATTATTATTATATTATTATTATTATTATTATTATTATTATTATTATTA